>ML430467.1:0-133625 GCA_005239525.1 Nicotiana knightiana | reverse complement strand
GGGCGGGGGGGTGTGAACGTGAACGTTACAGAGGGAAAAAGAGGGGTATTTCTAAGAAGGAGAGGCAGTGGAAGGGGGGAGGGGTTATATTGTATATGCCAGGAAAGCTCCTGATCACGACATTGATGATCACGACAAACATCTCTGCGATTTAGAACTCATTTGGACCAAAATACCCTTCTGACTTGGTTTAATGACATTTATATATTTATTTTTAATTTAACTTTTATACACTATACATCTTTTTTTTTCCAATTACCCCCACTAAATTAGAGTTTGGACGGTATTATTATGATTCCATAAACTATTATAGGAGGTGCTCTCCAAAAGAATAAAACAGAGAACAACCAAACACATGTTGCTTTATTATTTTCTTATACTATCACAACTATTAATATACACGTCAAATTAACGTTTAAAATTACCTATATATTAAAAGTAACAAATGAAAAGCTGTATAGGGTAGCGGTAGATATAAGTTTAGGGTTCAAATGAATTCAAACTTTTTAAAGTTAAATTCGCCGAATTAAAATCATATATTTTGTATATAACACGGAGGACATCAAAAAGAATACCTAGAATAAAAATAATTTGGAGCAAAAAATGGGAGGATGAATCTTAGGTAGGGCAATGCAATTAGGTAGTACAACAGCAGGCGGATCTAGAGCAAATATTATGGGTTCTTATGAATCCAATAACTTTTGCACGGGGTGCTATTTGTACATTATTTCTGGACATATCTTTTACGTATAAAAATATATCTTTCATGTGTAAAAAAAAGAGGTAGGATCATAAAATTAAAAATAAATTTGTAAAGAGCTAAAAAATCAATTGGCCCTTGCATAAGCCCTGTACTTATATTAAAAAATTTATTATAAGTATAAATTAACTTGAGATTGTTATAAAAACTCGTAAATTTAAAATTACGGGATTTGTATGGTTGTCAAAATTGATATATGCAAGTTGGTTAGTTTGAAATGAGAAAGGGAAAGAGAAAGAGAGAGGAGTAGAGACAATTCCATCAAATCAAATTTGTTTGGTGGCTTATGGGCAAGTGTCACGGGTTGTTCTACTGTTCCAAGTCTTTTTAGTCTCTGCCTAAATGCTGCTTGTGACTTGTGAGTTCCTCTTTTTCTCTCCTCTTTTAAAAGGATTCCCAGAATCTCAAATGGCCCACATGGTAAAATTAGTTCCCGTGAGTTTAAAATGATACGTCCCTCTAGACTTGACAATCAATTTGTATGTTTTTTGGACTTTTTCTTGGCGTAGTATGCACCTTTATGACCTTTATTTTATTATATTTCTGCTCGGATGAAAGTAGCGGAAAAAAAGTTGCTGAGATGGATGTGCGGATATGCTACTAAGTAAGTAGTAGTGGCGGAGTCAGAATTTTTATTAAGTAGAGTCAATATATAAAAAAATAAACTCACCAAGAAGTCAAGAAGTGTTATTATATAGTATATACATGTTTTAAAAAAAAATTACTGAACTAAACTGTGTAATTTTCCGACAAAGGGGTATCGGTTGACACCCCTTGGGTGCATGTGGCTCCGCCACTAATTGGTCGGTTGGCCGATAGTTGTGAGTTACTTATCTATTCTTATATTCTCTTATTCCTGGTTCTTTATCACGTGTTATGTCGTTCGCTTCCATTACCATATTGCATTATTGTTGCTATTACTTGTTGCTTTATTTTTTCTGTTTCTTAAGTCGAGGGTCTATCGATAACAACATCTCTGTCTTTATAGGGTATGGGTAAGGTTGCCTATGCACTACCCTTCCAAAACCTCGCGTATGAGATTAAACCGTGTTTGTTGTTGTTTTTGTTGTTGTTTCTAGACATGGTAGGATATATTTTTAAACGAGCCTTAGTTGAAAATATTGGACCGTATCTACATAACTTTCAGCTTTCTATCAAAAGATTATTTTTTAATACAAGTTACAATCAGGCAGAGCTAGGGGCAAAATTCAAAATTACATTGTGTATATAATGTTAATCCTACTTCGAACCGCTATGATAAAGTGGTCAAAAGACAGTTAAATTTTAGGTAAGGCAATGGTAAGTGTAGGGAGAGTTGTTTTAACTGCAGGGTTAATTAGCAAAATGGAGCTAGTACGAACACAAAATATTGGTGTGATATTATTATTCATCCAATTGAAATTTGTTTCGATAAATTTGATACAGCTATTTATTGAAATTTTTGGTGATACCAAACCAAACACACAAAAGGTACTAAACTTTTGTACCTATAATTTGCTATCCACTTGAAGAATACAGCTTGCAGCAGAGTGGGGGCACAAACAAAAAGATGGCCCAAAGGAGAAACAAATACTTAATAGGATCGATATCTTGTCATCTCACCTGTCAAGTGATTGCATTCATTTTCCTTTTTGGTTAGTCATTAAGTGATGTAGGGAAACATTGTGTTTAGTTTAGATTGTTTAATGGAGTAGTAAAAGTACAATCCATCTATTTTCTAACAAATTCAGATCTTACTAATGATTTCAGAAAATTTATCAAGTAAAGTCATATTTAAATTTTTTTTCTTGGAAACGACTCAAGTCATTTTTAGAACAATTTGTATTAAGGGCAAATACATAGACGACCTATGAACCTGGTATAATTTTTTATTTAAACATTCTATCTTGAAGTTCGAATTAGTAAACACCTAATACTAGCAGATATTTGCCTACTAAAGAGGCAATACTAATTCATGGCAAAATGTGTGTGGCATAAGTCATATCCCGCGCCATAAATTATTTATATTCGATAATCAAAAAAGTGTATAAAATTTGTATTATATATATATATATACACACACACACACATATTTTTGGACTATTATTTTGAGAGCGACTATACAATATCATTTTCCTTAAGTTAAGTCATATCTAGAATCGGGCACGTGAAATAACTCTAGGTTAAATCTAGCAAATGGCTTTTACAACAATGTTTACCCTTATAACATATAACAATTAAATGTACGCGGTTTTAAGGATATGGATGATTCAACACAAATGATCAAGAACGTTAAATGAATGAGTTAAAGATAAAATGAATAATCAAATCAATTGTGATGTTACGTCCCGACTAGGATTTAGGCTGAGCAATAGTTTTGCCCTCGATCGAGCCCTTGGTTCAAAGCTAATTGTGTATGAAGAACAATAATAAAATAAAAACTTTACAATAGCTGGAAAGCAGAAAAAATCAATTTGTATTGCCTTGGTTTACGTGTTACAATGTGTCTTATCAAAGAAAAAACTTCCCATTTATATAGTGGGAGAGTTCCACCCCTAATGTAATTCTAAAAAAGTAAAAATGCTCATCTCTCGTTTATTACTAATCTGTAACCGCCATCGAGCGAGATCCGCACCGTGATATTCGGTTGGTTCCGGATATCACGGCCCTCTATCCATCGCCTACAACCGTTCAATGCGCTTCCCGAAGTCTCAGAACTCGTCCCGAGTCAGGGGTGCGTCGTTTTATCTGGTTCGATGGCGAGCACTCCGTTCATTCCTCGATACAAAGAATTTTCAGCTTCGATTTCGATCTCATATATTCATACTCTTACTTCGTTTGATCCACCGGGAAATCAGGGTGTACGTTAGCCCTAATTTCACCCGTATAAAGATAGTCCCCTCGTTTTCCAGAGAGTAGGTTTGCCGAAATGATGGGAAACAATAGATGAACCCCGGTTCCTTCCTTCGTACGTTACAACCAAGGTGACAGATAAGCTGAAACATCCCATCAGTTGCGTCGCTCTGACTTCGGAAACGTGTCGGCCATCGGCTGGTTGTCTTCGAATGTGAAACGTCACGTATTGATTGCACTTTCCCCCATAAAAGCTTCGACCTTTTATACTTCTTTCACTTTCCGATCCTAGATTTTAACTTCAAATTTTTCTAATGGCGTTAAACTTTTTCAAATCTTCATATGTTCATCTCTGATCTCCAAATCTTCATATTTGTTCTTAGATTTATGACCTAGATCTTCATTTCTTCATCCCACCTTCAAACCTTCGTACTTTTTTCTTCAAACGTTCATACTTTTCCTTCGAATCTTCATACTTCCCTCTGAATCTTCATTCTTTCCCAGATCACGGTGGCTAAAACTTCAAAGTCAGTGCCTCAGCAGGCTACCCTTCTTCTTTCCACCCGGCCGCAGATGCCAAAGTGGCTTCTCCCGAGGTGGCTCCAGAGTCCCCCAAGAAAAGCTTCATATTGGGGGTTGCTCTATCGGGGATGAATTCAAGGTCGAGAAGGCCTCTATCCAAACAAGACCGGGGTGAGGGAGCATCGAGATACATATGCTCTATTAAACAACAACAATAAAAACAAACTTAGTATGTTCCTAACAGGTGGGGTTTGGGGAAGGTAGTCTGTACGCAGACTTTACCCTACCTAATATAGGTAGAGAGGTCGTTTCCAATAGACCCCCGACTCAGGAAGGGTAAGAAGAAGAGGAGGAAAACAAGGAAGGAAGAAAGAAGGAAGAGAAAAGAAAAAGGGAGAGATAAAGGATAAGCAGTACCAAATAATAGCAACAGGGAATACAATACCTGAGGCAAACAAAACCACATAACGTAATAAAAATCTAAGAATATGAATGGACATGCGTGCTAAGACTATCGATGAACAACTAAAAACTATCCACTAACCTTCTACCTTAATCCTCGACCTCCACACCCTCCTATCAAGAGTCATGTCTTCAGTGAGCTGAAGCAGCACCATGTCCTGTCTAATCACCTCTCCCCAGTACTTTTTAGGCCTACCTCGACCTCTTCTCAAACTCTCCATGTCCAACCTCTCACACCTCCTAACAAGAGCATCAATGCTTCTTCTCTTAACATGTCCGAACCATCTCAGCCTTGACTCCCGCATCTTGTCCTCCACGAAGGCTACTCCCACTCTGTGCCGGATAGCTTCATTCTTAATCATATCTCTCCTGGTATACCCACACATCCATCTCAACATCCCCGTCTTTGATACTTTCATCTTCTGCACGTGGGAGTTCTTGACTGACCAACACTCAGCCCGATACAGCATAGTTGGTCAAACCACCATTCTATAATACTTACCCTTAAGTCTTGGCGGCACATTCTTATCACATAAAACACCGAAAATGAGCCTCCACTTCATCCATCCCACTGCGATGCGATGTGCGACATCTTCGGAAATCTCCCCATTACCTTGGTTAATAGACCCTAGATACTTAAAACTCGCTCTCTTGGGGATAACTTGAGCATCAAGCTTTACTTCTACGACTGCTTCATGGGTCCCGTCACTGAATTTGCACTCTAAGTATTCTGTATTGGTTCTACTCAGTTTGAAACCTTTAGACTCTAAGGTATGTCTCCAAACCTCCAACCTTGCGTTAACTTCGCTTCGCATCTCGTCAATCAACACTATATCATCAGCAAATAGCATACACCAAGGCAGCTCCCCTCGTGACAGTACATCCATCGGCAAGGGAAATAAAAAATGGGCTAAGAGTCGATCCCTGGTGCAACCCCATCACCATAAGGAAATGCTCCGAGTCACCACCCACAATCCTCACCCGAATCTTAGCATCATTATACATATCCTTAATCACTCTAATGTACGCTACTGGAACACCGCTAAACTCCAAACACCTCCACAGGACCTCCCTCGGGACTTTATCGTATGCTTACTCAAGGTTAATAAACACCATATGCAAGTCCTTCTTCCTCTCACTGTACTGCTCCACTAATCTCCTTACCAGATGAATCGCTTTCGTAGTCGAACACCCCAGCATGAATCCAAACTGATTCTCGGAGATAGACACGTACCTTCTCACCCTGGCCTCCACCACCCTCTCCCAAACCTTCATAGTGTGACTCAACAACTTGATACCCCTATAATTGTTGCAATTTTGGATATCACCCTTGTTCTTGTAAAGCGGAACCATCGTACTCTATCTCCATTCTTCGGGTATCTTCTTCGTCTTAAAAATAACATTAAACAACCCAGTGAGCCATCCAAACCTGCTCGCCCGCGCTCTTCCAGAATTCCATCAGAATTTCTTCTGGCCTTGTCGCTCTACCCCTGCACATCTTATGCATCAACCCTTTCACCTCCTCTACCGTAATCCGCCTACAGTACCCAAACTTTCGCCGACTCTCGGAGTGCTCCAACTCACCCAGCACAATGCGTCTATCCCCCTCCTCGTTCAAAAGTTTTTGGAAGTATGTCTGCCATCTTCTCCTAATAAGTGCCTCGTCCATCAATACTTTGCCATCCTCGTCCTTGATGCACTTGACTTGGTCTAAGTCGCGGGATTTGCTCTCCGTCACCTTGGCCAACCAGTACAACTTCTTGTCCCTGCCTTTGCCCCCGAGCTCATCGTACAAACGAGCAAACGCCGCGTTCTTAGCTGTGGTAACTGTTAATTTTGCCTCTTTCTTTGCCTTTTTGTAACACTCCCGATAAGTCTTTTTTTCCTCCTCGTTTGTACTCTCCACT
Organism: Nicotiana knightiana; assembly: GCA_005239525.1. Taxonomy (NCBI): domain Eukaryota; kingdom Viridiplantae; phylum Streptophyta; class Magnoliopsida; order Solanales; family Solanaceae; genus Nicotiana; species Nicotiana knightiana. The sequence goes on along the minus strand of ML430467.1, from coordinate 127,142 downwards.
AGCTTCAAATAAGCAGTTTCCTTAGTTTCCACTTTACCTTGACCTCTCCATTCCACCACCAGTCCTCTTTATGACCCCCAGGAGAGCCCTTCGTGACTCCTAAGACCTCTCTAGTAGCTACCCTAATGCAACTTGCAGTCGCGAACCACATACTAGACGCGTCCCCCTACTCATCCAGGCCCTCGAAGAAATCCTACCCATAGTTCGAGCGGACTGTAAGTGGGAGGGTAAAAATGTTATTGTCCCTGGGATCAATGACGATATAAATACTCACATGGAGGGGTATCTGAGTGTTTACACTTACCCCTTCACGCTCGCCCATGTGGATCCTGTAGTTCTTGCTTTCTGTAAGAGATACGAGGTGTGGTTTGGTAAAATCCACCAATCCTTCTGGAGGATTGTGATCCTCTTGCGCCACTTCATAAATAAAATACCCTCAACCATCTACTTCATTTGTACAGTCCCCGAATCTTCCGAGGGGGGCTGATCAAGCTCGTTCATTGAGCAAGCAAGGCTCCTTTCTCTAGAATTACGAGGACCGAGACCGAGGTTGGTAGGGGCATTTCATTCGGGAAAACCGAAGACTTGATTTCCCCGAGTTTCTGTCGTTCCCCGAGGAGTGGAATGCATCATGTAAGTATTGTCTTTCTTGGGTATTTTATCCCTTTTATTTCTTTTTCTCATCGCTTGTATTTGTGATCGTGTAGCTGTTACCCAAGCTCCAGATGCAATCCCCAAATTCAAGGAGTGGATTGAGTGGATTTGTAAGCTGATGCATTACTTCGAGCGCGCATAGCGCAAGCTTTCTAAGGGAAGACATAAGGCTCGTTCTCATGGTGAGGTTCTTTCCCGAAATTTTTACCAATAACTTACATAGTGCTAACTTTTTCCTTTTTCTTGCAGGTCTGCCTAAGACCAATGAACTTAGGCTGCTTGATAAGGATGAGGATGCGTCTTTGCATATTTAGCCCTCTATCTCGGGGAAGCCCGGGGCTGCCGCGAAAGAGGAGAATAAGAAAAAGAGAAAGTCCCCACGTTCCCCTGATCCCAAGGGGAAGAGGAAGAAAAGGGCGGCCACCCGGGCCTGGAAGCCCAAGAAGAATACCAAGTCTAGGGCACCGGACCCTGGCTATCTCTACTGAATCTGATCCCGAAGAAGATGACATCTTCGTCGCCCATGGATCGACCCCTACTAGGGAGCAGGCGACGACCGAGAAAGGGGGCGACGAGGCCGATCCCCTGCAGGCTCGGGAACCTGAGTAGGAGATGGAGGTTGTGACCTCCACGGAACCGCTCTCGTTCCTAAGGAGACGACCAGTGTCATTGACATCATCGAAACGCCCTCCTATACCGAGTCCATGCTCGAGGAGTCTCAACTGCGTAAAGAAAAATCAAGTGAGGGAGTGCAGGGTTCATATGACCCCCTCAACTCCTTTTTCGATGGCATGGACATGTCCACATTGGAGGACTTTTCCGGGATGGTCCACCTGGAGATCCCAAAGAAGGACGTTCCCTCTGGAGCTAGCAGGCCGAGTTTGATCACGAAACTAGTAAAGCAATTTCCCACATCGAGCGTGGACCCTAGGCACAAGAGAACAGTCATTCTTACAGTCTCGGAGGATGCTCGGGTCCTATCTACTCCGGTAGGCGTAGCCAGATATCTCTGATGCCTGGTGATCGAGGAGGACCAGGCAAAGATGAACGAGGTGGGAACATTAAGTCTTTTCAACGAGGCACAGCAGGCCCTGAACCGGGTAAGACACCAACACTTTTACACCCCTTTATGAGTTTCACTTAAGTTTTGATCTCTCACTGTTTTTTTTGTTTTACAGGCCTCAGTGTTTCACCATAAGATCTTCCTCCGGTACTGCTTGGAAATCAGCCAGCTCGAGTTTGAGCTCAAAGAGCAGGTCTGGAAGAAGGACATGTGCAGGCTTCTCAGTGAGCAACAGGACGATGCCGTTAAAGACCTCCAGGTGGAGCTAGAAAAATCTCAAAAGGAGGCCTCGACCCTAAATCGGGAACATGCCGACCTGGTTGAAAAGGTAAAAGGTCTTTGAAGCTAAAATCGAGAAGCTAGTCGTGGTGGCTAACAATACAACTTCGCAGGTCCAATAGAAGATTGATCTGATCGACCAGCTCCGATCCGAGATGAGTGAGGTCAAGGCCATGATCGAAGGGTGGAAGGGCAGGATGGACCTGCTGGCTTTGGAGAAGGAAACCGCAAAGGCGAAGCTGGCATCGGTCGAGAACTAACTCTGGGTGGTGAAGGACAAAGCTGATAAGTGGTCTCAGCTTAATGATGATCTTCGAGCATAACTGAGCTTGGCCATCACAGAACGGGATGCCCTTGGAAGGGAATATGAGGAGGTGAGGTCCAAATTAGACACAACCTTTGTTGATGCCAAGGAAATGGTGGCCTATTACAAGGCGGATGTGGAGGCAGGGGAGACCGGCCTGAAGATAATGGCTGAGTACGTGAAGTCGTTATCCCGAAAAGAGACCCTCAAAGAGACCATGCCCGAGGCTTCGATCTATCGGCCGAGATCGAGGAAGATAAGAAGCTCGAGGCCGAGGCAAAGGAAATCTACGATACTGAGGGTGCCGAAGGATCCGAGGGTTCTGAGGGCTCCGAGGGATCTGAGGGCTCCGATGATTCTGGCGACGAGTCGAGCCCCCATGAAAACCAGGCGTAGGTGCCTTAGTGTTTTTTCAATTTTTGTTTTTCCTTATGTATATTTTTTTGTTTGTTTTGAGTTTTTTTTATTGAGACTTTATAAATATATTTTGGAATATATATATATATATATATATATATATATGAAATTTTCCCTTCTGGCAATATCGTGTCTTTACTTTTCCAGCATTTTTTTGCAATTTCTATTCATGTAATGTTTTTGATGCCTTAGCATAGAATCAAATGTAGTTATGGAGAATTCATTTTTCGGAGGTCTGAATAGAGCCCCACTTCGATGCATCTTTGTTTGCTCGAGGCTTCATAACCTAGGTGCGACCCGAAGTTTCCGAGATGCTTAAGTGATTTTAGACGATGCTTTTGTCGAGGGTAAACTTTTATCATGTTTTGAGTTTTTGTAAAGGCCTTACTTTCTGATTACGAGATTTAGATGTCTCCGATCCATTTTAAGGGTGGTCATAGCCTTTTCTATTTGAGCACCGCCTAATAGGTTTGGTGCCTCCAGAATTCGGTAGCCCGGGTCGCCCAAAGTTTCTTTGAGCAACAATCCCTGAGTAGGGGTAGCCCTTGGGCTCGATAGTCCCCGAGTAGGGTTATCCCGAGGGTTGTAGGATCCGAAATCGAAGAAGCAAAAAATGCGTAATAGCAAAGTGGAACTTTCTTTCATTTCTTAGTATGCTAAGTACGTGATCTTAGTGTCATGGCTAGAGTGGACTATGTGATCACGGTTCATATGACCGTTTGGCCCTTACAATGAATTATAACAACCAAGCCTTAGCTTTTAACATACAAAGTTTTATTTTTTTCCTTGCTAAAATCTTAATCCGAGAGTAATGAACCCCAGTACCTGAGGCCGAACTTATGAGGGCTCGGATACTGTTGATATAAAGTGAATGATCATTGACTTCAATTTGAAACCAGTCATCGAATCTAAGTTATCATATTTTACGGTTGCCTCGTTAAAAACCTTGCTAAAAAGCTCATTTTGGGACAAAACCGGTTCAACAAAAAAAGAGTGCAACGTGTGCTTTCAGACCTAATAGTCACATCCATCCTTGGTCGTTTACCAGCAAATTTTAGTCTGATCTATAACATGATTAAAGAGTAATTGAGTTCGTACCATATCAGTAGTACCACTTTAAGTGTGCCACGTTCCAGTTGTTTGGTAGTTGCACATTGTTTCCCGATTTGAGTTTGTACGAGCCTTTGCCAATTATTCCGACAACTCGATATTGCCCTTTCTAGTTCGGTCCCAGCTTTCCCTCGTTCGGGTTCCTAGTGTGTTATGTTACTTTCCTCAATACCAAGTCCCTGACTTGAAAGTTTCGGAGGCTGGCTCTTTGGTTATAATACCTTTCTATTCATTGTTTCTGGGCGGCTAACCAAACTAGGGCGGCCTCCCGCCTTTCATCTAATTATTCCAGGTTCGTGATCATGGCCTCGCCGTTTGGCTTTTCTGTCGCATATTGGAACCTGAGGCTTGGTTCCCCCACCTCAACTGGTATTAAGGCTTCGGCTCCATAGACCAATGAAAATGGGGTGGCGCCGGTACTAGATTTTAAAGTCGTACGCTACGCCCATAGGACTTCGGGCACGATCTCCTTCCATTTCCCTTTCGCACTGGTCAACCTCTTTTTCAGGTTTTGAAGTATGGTCTTGTTTGTTGATTCTGCCTGTACGTTCCCACCAGGGTGATAAGTTTTTGGTAGTATCTTCTAGATCTTATAGTCTTCAAAAAATTTACTTACCTTGCAGCGGATGAATTATTTTCTATTATTGCAAATGACCTCGTCCGGTATTCCGAATCGACATATTATGTGGTCCTAGATGAAGTCAATGACTTATTTCTCCGAGACCTTTTCGAATGCTTGAGCCTCGACCCATTTGGAAAACTAATCGGTCATTCATAGTATGATTTGAACTTTATCGAGTGCCAATGGTAGAGGACCTACAATGTCCATTCCCCACTTCATAAATGGCCACGGGGACATAACCGAGTGGAGCGTTTCTCCCGGTTGATGGATCATCGAGGCGTGTCTCTAGCAGTCGTCACATTTTCGTACAAAGTACTTCACATCTTTCTCCATCTCGGTCCAGTAATAACCGACCCTAATCAGTTTTCAAACCAAAGATTCTGCCCCCGAATGGTTTCCACAAGTATTCTCGTGAACTTCTCTCAGGGCATATTCAGTCTCTCCCAGTCCCAAGCACTGGCTAAGGGTCGTCGAAAGTTCTCCTAAATAGTGTCCTTTTGACCAAAGCTAAATATGGCAACCTTGGTACGCATGGCTCTCGATTCTTTGGGATCCGAAGGCAATTTTCCGGTGTTCAAGTAATCAATATACTTGTTCCTCCAATCCCAAGTTAGACCTGTTGATTTTACTTTGGCGTGGCTTTCTTCTATCAATGATTTTATGAGTTGCACTACTGTTCCCGAACTGAATTCATCATCATTGACCGACGATCCCAAGTTTGCCAGAGCATTAGCCTCGTTGTTCTAATCTCGGGGTATGTGTTGCAGGGTCCATTCCATGAATTGATGCAGTGTTACCTATAATTTGTCCAAGTATTTTCTCATACGTTATTCATTTACTTCGAACATTTTGTTGACTTGGTTTACCAAGAGGAGGGAGTCGTATTTGGCTTCGATCATCTCAGCCCCAAGGCTTTTAGCCAATTCTAGAACTGTAATCATGGCCTCATACTCGGCCTCGTTGTTACTCATTTTCACAGTTCTAGTAGACTGCCTAATTACATGTCCCGTAGGCGGTTTTATTACGATGCCAAGCCCGGACCCCTTCGCGTTTGAGGCCCCATCTATAGAAAGGGTCCAAATTCCCCAAGTGGTTCTAGAGGATAACAACAATTCCCTCTTGACTTTGATATTAAGTCCAGGGTCGATACTCGATACACGAAGTCTGCCAAAATTTGAGATTTTATGGTGGTTTATGGTCGATACTTGATATCGTACCCGCTAATTTCAATACCCCATTTGGCTAATCAACTCGAGAGATCGGGTTTGTGTATGATGTTCCTCAGCGCGTAAGAAGTTACGACACATATGGGGTGGCATTGAAAGTATGGCTTTAGCTTCTAGAGGCACTTAGCAAAGCGAGCATCAATTTTTCCAGGTGAGGATACCTTGTTTCGGCCTCGCCTAGAGTTCTACTAACATAGTAAATAGGAAATTACATGCCTTCTTCCTCCCGAACTAAGACTCAAATTACAGCCACCTCGGAAACTGCCAAGTAAAGGTATAATTGTTTGTCCGCCTTTAGAGTGTAGAGCAGGGGCAGACTCGACAGGTACCGTTTGAGTTCTTCCAAAGCTTGATGGCATTCTGGGGTCTAGTAAAAGTTACTCTTCTTCCTTTACAATGAGAACAACTGATGGCTTTTGTCCGAGGACCTCTCGGTCCAGCCTCTGAACGGCCTTGACGTTGTCCACTACAGTGATGTTCTCAATGGCTTTGACTTTATCGGGATTGATATCGATCCCTCGATTGGATAGCATGAACAAGAATTTTCAAGATCCGACCCCGAATACGGCACTTCTCTGGGTTCAACTTTATATTATATTTCTTCAGTATGTCGTAGGTTTCCTGCAAATGTTTCAAATGGTCCTTTGCTCGCAAGGGCCTGAATAGCATGTCGTCAATATAAACTTCCATTGATTTTCCTATTTTCTCTTTGAACATTCGATTTATTAGGCGTTGATAGGTGGAATCGACGTTCTTTAATCTGAATGACATTACATTATAACATTAGTTGCCGACTTTAGTGATAAAAGAAGTCTTTTCTTGATCGTCCGGGTCCATCCGAATTTGGTTGTACCCGGAATAGGCACCGAGAAAGCTGAGTATCTCATGCCCAGCCGTCGCATCAATCATCCCATCAATGTTACGCAAAGGAAAATAATCCCTAGGGCATGCCTCGTTTACATCTTTGTAATCTACACACATTCTTAGCTTATTCCTTTTTTAGGCACTACCACTACGTTATCTAACTAGTCTGGGTATTTAAATTTCCGAATGGATCCTATTTTAAGGTGCTTAGGTACCTCATCCCTGATGAATGCATGCTTGACCTAGGACTACAGTATCCTTTTCTGCTTAACCGGATGGAACTTCGGGTCCAAAATCAGCTTATGAGTGGTTACCTCTGGCAGGATCCTTGTCATGTCAAGATGGGACCAATCAAACAATTTGTGTTATCTTTAAGAAAATCAATGATTATTTTCCTGAGCTCGGTGGTTAACCCCGTGCCCAAGTATACCTTTCAATATGATAGGTGTTCGATTAATATGACTTGCTCCAGCTCTTCGATCATTGATTTGGTGGCATCGGTGTCATCAGGAGCTATGAACGATCTCGGGACTCCATAATCATCCTCTGTGTCAACTCCTCGTTCTTTCGGTTCGGTCGAGACCGGCATCGGTGATTACTATTTGATTTCTTCCTTTCTGGTCAGCTCTGTATTCCTTGATGTCAAAACCACAGGCACCAGGATAACCTCGTCGAACGCGAACATGTCCTTTGCAGCTAGCTCCTCTCCGTAGACCATCTTGACTCCTCCCGGCGTAGGGAACTTCAAAGCCTGGTGTAAGGTTGAGGGTACCACCCTCATGTTGTGAAACCCAGACATTCCGAATAGGGCGTTGTACCTCATGTCCCCTTTAATCATGTAGAGTTTGACTCTTGGATCATCCCGGCGGTGTTTACTGGCAGGGTTATCTCCCCTTTAGTGGTTTCACGTGCCATGTTAAATCCATTCAACAACCGGACCGCCGGTACTATTTGGTCCTGTAACCCCAACTGCTCTACGACCCTCGATCTGATAATATTGGCTGAGCTACCTGGATCAATCAACATACGTTTAACTAGAGATTTATTGATAAGTATGGATATTACCAGTGCATCATTATGTGGTTGTATAATGCCCTCGGCATCCTCATCGTTGAACAAAATGGTTCCCTCCGAAATGTAATCTCGGGTGCGTTTTTCCCTTGTGATAGATACTTTAGTGTGCTTTATCATTTTCCTTTGGGGTATATCTACCTCTCCAATTATCATGTTGATGACATGCTAAGGCTCCTCTTATTTGGCCCTGTTTGTTGGCGTCCCTATTACTGAAGTGATTTTTGGCTCGATCACTCAGAAATTCTCGGAGGTGTCCGTTATTGAACAACCTGGCAACTTCTTCTCTCAATTATCCACAATCCTCGGTCCTATGGCCATGAGTGCCATGATACTTACACATTAAGTTAGGATATATTTGGGTAGGATCGTACTGTAATAGTCGGGGCCACTTAGTCTCCTTAATGCGCCCGATGGCTGATGTAATGTTGGTCGCGTCAATGTTGAAGTTGTATTCTAACAATTGGTGCTTCCCTACCCCCGAGTGGCCTGTGAAACCATTTTTTCTCATCATACCTCGTCTATTAGGCCCTTTATTAGCTTTCTTTTCGTTCCTTGTGGGCTGATGCCCGAACCCATTTCCCCTTCGGTCCATGCTGTATGGTTGGTACCAATCTCAGACCGGTCTTGGCTCATGACTGGCGACTCTCTTAGACTTGTCATCGGCCCTGATGGGGTAAACAGATCCATAAAGGGATCCAAGTTGATCGTCCTCGACTCTAATCTTCGACTGGTACCTGTTGTGGATGTCGACCTAGGTTACCGTTGGTTACTCTACCAGGTTTTGTTTTAGCTGTTGTGAAGCCACGTAGCTTCGGAGGTTAAGTACTTGGGTAAATTCCTGAACGGACCAATCATCTGTGATCGGAGGCAGGTCCATCCGTTCCATCTAGAACCTCGATATGAATTCCCTGAGTTTCTCGTTGTCTCTTTGTTTAACCTTGAAAAGGTTCTACTTTCTGGTCTCGACCTTGATGGCCCCGGCATGGGCCTTCACTAAAGCATCTGCAAGCATAGAAAATGAGTCAATGGAATTTGAGGATAAGTTGTGATACCATATCAGTGCCCCTTTGGACAAAGTCTCCCGAACTTCTTGAGTAACACCGACTCAATTTAGTCATCTTCCATCCCTTTGATTATGCATGTATATGAGGTCACATGCTCATTCGGGTCTGTGGTTCCGTTATATTTTGAAATGTTGGGCATACGAAACCTCTTAGGGATTGGCTTCGGTGCGACGCTCGGAGGAAAAGGCTTCTGGATAAACTTCTTGGAATTCGGCCCCTTCAATATCAGGGGTGCTCCCGGGATTTGATCGACCCTAGAATTGTATGTTTCGACCTTCTTGTCATTGGCCTCAATTTTATTTTCACCTGATTCCACCTGCTTCGTTAATGCTTCAAGCATTTTCATTACTTCGGGATTGACCCCGGACTCAGCTTCACCCGATCTCTCGGTGATCTATTCATTCCTTCAGATGTTCTTCCTGGATGGTTCAGGCTCAACTCTGCTAGGGGCGTGGCTTTGATTTTGCAGCTGCACTATCGCCACCTATTGAGCCTGCAACATTTAAAATATTAACCGTAGGCTAACCTTATTGCCTTCGTCTTCGGGCGCTTCTCAAGCCATTGGTCGGGGTCCTCCGCGAATGATGTTTTTGGGATCAGTTTGTAGGTTGATGTCGATGACCACTTGTGAGTTAGCATCGACCGGATTAGCAACTGGGATTCCGTTGGGATCAGCAGGAGGTACCTCTTTGCTAGGCAACAGATTGTTGTTTTCGCAATGATGGCCAGACTTAACGTCAACGTTCAAGTCGGTGGACTGATAATTTGACACTTTTTAAACTTACATGAAATTAAGACATGAAAGAATAAGCATAAAATAGAGTGTTTTATGGAGATGTGTATCAAATCACCACTACTATCCTTAGCATCACGGTGGGCGGCAAACTGTTTACCCTTAAAATGGATAACAATTAAATTTGTACGCGGTTTTAAGATAAGTGGATTGATTCAACACAGATGATCAATAACGTTAGATAAACGAGTTAAAGATAAAATGAATAATCAAACCCATTGTGATGTTACGGCCTGGATATGATTTAGGTTGAGCAATAGGTTTGCCCTCGATCAGACCCTTGGTTCGAAGCCAATTGTGTCTGAAGAGAAACAATAAAATAAGAACTTTTCAATAGCTAAAAGCAGGAAAAATTAATTTGTATTGCCTTATTTTGGGTGTTATAATGTGTCTTATCAAAGAAAAAACTTCCACTTTATATAGTAGGAGAGTTTTACCCCTAGTATAAGTTTAAAAAAGGTAAAAATCCTCCTCTCTCTAATTACTTATCTATAACCACCGTTGAGCGAGATATGCGCTGTGATATATGGTTGGTTCCGGATATCACGGCTCTATATTCATCACCTAGAATTGTTCATTGCACTTCCCGGAGTCTCAGAACTCGTCCCGAGTCTGGGGTGCATTGTTTTCTCAAGTCCGATGGAGAGCACTCTATTCAGGCCTCGATACAAAGAATTCTCAACTTCGATTTTGATCTCATATATTCATACTCTTACTTTGTTTGATCCACCGAGAAATCGGGGTGTGCGTTAGCCCTGATTTTACCCGTATACAAACACTAACCTGTCTGCCATTGTGACTCGAAGCTTGACTTCTCATGCCAAAGGAAAATTCAAACTCAAAACAATTCCTGAAAGCAACGCCTCGTCTTCTATGGCAACCAAGAAAAGGGAAAATGTGGGGCCATTCACCATCGTATTTTTTTCCTATTCGGCGTATGAGATTTAAAATACATGGGTTTAACTTTTAAGGTTTTTAATATTAAACCTATTGTATTTTATAATTATGTGTTCACATTTATAATTTTATGTAATTTTAGTAAATTTTTATACATAATTTTATGCCTTGTGCTAAAAATACTTGATTAAGATGAACCCGATGCTTCAAGGTTGCATTCTCCCCTAGTGTCTGATGTCCGTTTTGGTGCCTGTCTAATTCGGATTCGTGCCATAATCATATGCGTTGACCCTGACTAATATAAACCTTAATTTGACTGTAAATACAAGAACATGGTTCTTGATACTTGTTTAACCTACTCCTTGTCACGACCCAACTCCATGTCAGGCCGTGATGGCGTCCAACACCGTTTCTAGACAAGCCAACTGTGAACAAATTAATGAGTTTTCCATTTTTATTAAGAAATTCCAAAATCTAACTTTACTTAAATTCAAAGCATTTAGTAAATAACTTATTTGCAAGGCAAACAACAACGGGAGCAACTAAAGGAAATCATAACTATAGAAATACAACCCAAATAGCAGTCTACTAATGTGCGTGCCAAGATCTAGTATCACAAGTATGTGGGAAACTAGTGATATGTACAAAAGAAGACTATCCTATTGTCTGAAATAGTATAGACAGATAAAAGCAAAAGAGAAACTCCGGCAATGTTGCTGAACGGCTCAGAAGGGGGAAGCTCACCGTGAAGTCTCGGTCCAAGGTCAAGTATGCGCACCGGGGAGGTAACTAGATGCACCAGCCTCAGATCCTGTACAATTAAGTACATAAGCGTAGTATAAGTATATAAACAACATGTACCCAGTAAGTATCCAGTCTAACCTCGAAAAAGTAGCGACGAGGGGTCGACTTGACACTTACTAGGCCTAACAATAATATATTAAAATATTATACTAAGTATGGATTTGCATGAATAATACTGAAAGCTTAAGAACAGGAAAATATAAGTCCTTCTTTCACAAATATAAATGCCAACTCGGGATTATCATACAACAATTTACATTTCAAGACATTTGAGCAATAAAAATCATAGAGTGTACCAAGGAATTCTCATACGCAAGTTATGTCTAGGTCGTACGGCCTGGTCCAACATAATATTAAATTGTGCACTTCCATAGGGTCGAACAACGAGAACCATAGATGTATCTATTTACTACCGAGGCGTTCGGCCCGATCCACAAATAGAAATTATTTTCAAGGAAATACAATTTCTCATTTTACAGTCAAGTATTCCAATAAATTCTTCAAATAAGTGAACTTAGCCTTTTACGAATCCTTTTAGCAAATTCTAACATGACTCAAGTAATCAATTTAACAAGTAGGGGCACAAATATTTTAATTAAAGCATGATACGGGTCCTAAACTACCCGGACAATAGCATAATAGTAGCTACGTATGGACTCTCGTCACCTCGTACGTATGTAACCCCCCACAGATAGGTACACACATTTATTTAATTCGCCTATGGGGTTAATTCCTTCTTGCAAGGTTAGAAAGGAGACTTACCTCGTCCCAAAACCTACTTCTCACTTCAAGAATGCGCTCAAACCTCCAAATTTGATGCCAAACGACTCGAAACTAGTCAAACATTACATAAACTAATTAATATAAGCTCAAAAGTTCATATACCAACTATTAGAGTGATAACCCAACCTAAATTGTAAGATTCCTAAAATTCACCCCCGGGCCCACATGTTCAGATTCCGGAAATTTTCAATATATTCAGTTTCATGGTCAATTTCGTGGTATAATATCATTTTTATCAAACCCTAGGTTTTTCATCTAAACCCATAATTTCTACCCATTTTCATGTTAAAATATACCCAAAATCTATGTATTAAACTCACATTAAGTAGAGATTACTTACATCACAAAGCTAGGTCGAAATCCCCTCCTTAGAAGCTCTCACATCGCCCAAGAGTGGAAGAAAATGAATGAAAAATGGCTTAAGTCCCGTAATAAATGAACCTCACCGCCCTAGAGATTTTCGCACCTGAGGTTCATAGGCCGCACCTGCGGATCCACTTCGCGGGCCAGGTGTTCGCTTATGCAGAATTGGCTGGGCCGGCTGGGGCCGCATCTGCGGACGGGCTTCCGCTTCTGCGGAGAAGGACCAGCATCTGTGAAAACTATGCTGTCCTTCTTGGGCCGCACCTGCGGGGCTTGGCTCGCACCTGCAACCAAAGGCTCGCAGGTGCGTACACACCAGATCTGGTGCACCGGCAGCCTTGTTGAGTTTTAGAATCAACTTGCTTATTGTCCGAATGGCACCCGGGGCCCCCGAGGCCCCGTCCAAACATATCAACAAGTTTGGAATCATAAAAAGGACTCGCTCGAACTCTCGGAATGCCCGAAACATCATTAAAACTAAGAATCGCACCCAAAACCAATTGATTTAAACTTAAGAACTTCAAGTTCTTAAATTTACTTCCACTGCGCCGGAACGTATTTACACTACTCGAAATGAAACCAAATTTTGCGTGCAAGTCTTAAATGACATTAGGAACTATTCCCCATCTCGGATTTCTTTTTGGACCTCGATATCATTAAAACACGCTCCAAACAAATTTAAAGAACTTCTAAAACCTTCAAGAACCAACTTTCACTATTAGGCGCCGAAACACTCCCGGGTCATCCAAAATCGATCCGAGCAGACGCCCAAATCCGAAATCATCATAAGAACCTACTGGAACCGTCAAATCCTGATTCCGAGGTTGTTTACTCAATATGTTGACCGAAGTCAAACTTGGCCTTTTAATCCAACCTTAAGGAACCAAGTGTTCCTATTTCAACCCAAACTCTTCCAAATTCCGAACCAACCACCTCCGTAAGTCACAAATCAGTAAAAGCAAGTACAAGAAGCCTTATTTAGGGGAATGGGGTTTTAGAAATCAAATGAACGATCAGGTCTTTACACTTCTGTAACAAGTAAGTATTGAATTTAAATAGCACAAGAGATTTATACGTGGAAAACCTCGTTGTTCAAGAGAGTAGAAATCACGATCCACCTCTAGGATTTCTCTTAATAAAAAATCACTACAATAATGAATAGTTTCAAGTTACAACACTCTTATAACCTACGAGACTAAATTCAAGCCACTTGACTACCTAGAATCACTTTTATTGTAGCAAAAAGATCAAGTTAAATCTAACCTAAGACTTGGAATCTCTCACGGAAAAAAAAACTTCTCAGAATGCTTCTAGGTGTTACTATTGACAGACGATTCAAGGTGTTTAAATACATGTTCCTCTCAAGAAAAAAACACTTTAGAGTTCGTACTTCTTCTTTCCTAATTCTTTCTACAACTCAAGCAACGGCAAGATAGGGGTGATTCTTGATGTTGAATTTGATGAAGAATTAACATAGAATTGGGAAGCTCGGGAAGAAACTTCATATGATTTTCTTCCATATTTTGGCGATGAAGAAGAACCAGAGATCATGGAACCTGTGCAAGATGGAACTCCACCTCCTTCACCAACTAATTTTTTATCTCTTTCTTCTCAATAAAGTTCAAACAAAAAACCGCAAAGGACGAGGAATATTCAAGAGCTCTATGATGACATAGATGAATTTACTAATTTTGATTATTTGTATTGTCTCTTTGCTGATAGTGAACCGATGAACTTTGATGAAGCTGTTACAGATAAAAGATGGAGACAAGCCATGAAGTAGGAGATCAAGTCAATAGAGAAGAACAACGCTTGGGAGTTAACAACTCTTCCTAATGGTTATCAAGCAATTGGAGTGAAATGGGTATACAAGATAAAGAAGAATGCTGATGGAGATATGGAAAGATACAAGGCAAGACTTTTGGATAAAGTCTACAATAAAAGGCAAGGCATTGACTATGAAGAAGTCTATGCACCTGTTGCCCGCATGGAGATAATTCGTTTGCTGATCTCTATGGCGGCGCAAATAAAGTGGAAGATCCATCAACTAGACATCAAGTCAGCCTTCTTGAATGGATATCTTGAAGAAAAAGTCTGTGTTGAACAAACATTAGGCTTCGTGGTCAAAAACCATGAAGATAAAGTGTTAATGTTGAACAAAGATTTATATGGGTTGAGGCAAGCCCCACGGGCATGTAATAGTTGCATCGGCAAGTATTTTTAAGACAATGGGCTTACTCACTGTCTTCATGAATATTCTCTTTACCTTAACTTTCATACTAATGGGGATATCTTTCATGTTTGTCTTTATGTTGATGATCTTATTAACCCAAGTTTGTTTGAAGCTTTTAAGAAAGATATGTACCATGAGTTCGAGATGATGGTGTTTAACCAAAGAATTAGACTCTTTGACTAAAGCTTATTTTTAAGATGAATACGGGTTACTGATAATCAAGATAATGGGAAAAATGAATAATAGACAATATTACAGAAATAAAAGATCGAAGTTGATTGTATTCGAGAATCAGATGCCTTTACAAGTTGTATTCCCCTCCCTTATATATGAGATTCTTATAACGTACGAATCCTGCTATGGTTACTCATTAATGACTAACTGTGGCATTAATGAGGCGTTACAAAGGATAACGGTAATAGGGGTTCAGTTACATAACGTTCGAGTAATCAATTGTGGGTCCTTGAATCTGCCCGTAGCTTTGTCTAGACTCATTCTGACCGTGCCTCTCTCTCGTTTTGATCAAGTTGAATTTTCCGTGGCTGATAAGTTCATTTACTGAACCGTGCCTCTTTGTACCATACCTCTTCAAAGAGTTACGTCCAGCTGTCGTATTTTCCTGTGTCCACGTGACTGGCTGAGTTGTCAAAAGCTGGCTTACGTGTGAAACTCTTTTTTACCAATACAGATAGTCCCCCCACTTACCATATATTTAACGATTAATATTTGGTAAGTGGATATTCATTTATGGCGGGAATATTTTGCCGCCGCTTTTCCTTGAATCATTGTATCCTTCTCTGCACCATAGGCGTCGTTTGTCACTTCCATTTAATGCTCATACCACGTGTCCTTTTTGGATTGGTTCTGCATTTACTCAGCACCTTTTAGGGCTTTTTGCGGCTGTGCCAGTCTCGAAGTGACATCTTCAATTATGACTTTTCATCATTATTTTCCTTTTTCATCATGTTTGACGGTTGTCTTCAAGTATAAATACATGTTTTCTTTTCTTTTTTTCCACGAAACACTTTTCTAATTTTGTTTTCTGTAAATAACTTTCTCCTTTTCCTTTGTAAACATGTCTTTCAAACCAACCTCCAAGAGTAATAGACATTGAAAGCTTAGCGCCATCTTCTGCTCCGACTAGGAGTTGGAGGGGTGGTATACTTAGACGTATGGGATCCACTCCTTCGAGGGGATCTTCTTCTTCTCAGATAGTACCTCCCCCTTCCACTAGATCTCCAGTTTCCCCGAGATTTAGGGTTTCTCGAACTTTGTCTAGGGGTAGAGGTGAACGCCTTCGTAAACCTGGAGTCGATGAAATTGTCCCTGCTGAGTTTGTTTTTTCTAGGGATAGTCAAGTTCTTGTAGATCAATCTTCTTCTCTTGATAGTGTATAAAGACATCCAACCCTTATAACTGAGGGTCAGATTTCCCTTGTTCGAAGGGAGTGCTTCTGGAAATCTGACTTTCCTGTCTATATTCCGAATAGTAATCAAAGAATAACGTCTTACAAGACGGGATATTCTTTTGTTTATACGTATCCTTTCACTTTAGGGTTTAGACCCCCCATTGACCCAGTTATAATTGAGTTTTGCCATTTTTTCAATATCTGCTTAGGACAAGTTGGCCCGCTTGTGTGGCGAGTTGTCGCATGTCTTAGGAGTTTGGCTTCTTTAGCCTCGGTTCCTTTTACCTTCAACCATCTTATTCACCTCTACTCTCCTACCTTATTTCGTGAAGGGGTTTTTACTCTGACTGCTAGAAGCAAAAGAGTGTTGGTAACCCCTGGAGACGATAAGGATAGGGGTTGGTACCTCCGGTATGTTGCTGTACCCACTGTTGGTTTAGTGGGTGAAGAAAATCTTCCCTTCCCTGAGAAGTGGAATCGCGCACGTGAGTATGCTTTAGCTCACATTTACTTTTTCTTGTTTTGACTTGAGATGTTTTATTTAACACCGTGTCTGTTTATTTTTCTTCTTTCAGCAATCATGAATACTGTTGAGAATGTCTCCGGTATTCGTGATTGGGTAGAAAAACTGTTATCTGTTGCTCCTTCAGAAGAAAGATCTTGGAAGTACCTCGTTGGGAGGTATGGTTGGCAAGTAAATACCCACGGTAAGTGAAGTTTTTGTTATTGCTTCTTTCCTTACTCGAGTCTTTTTTCTTTTGTCGTTTAACTTTTTTCTCTTTTTAATAGGATTCTCTGCTCGTGGGGTGTCTGCTTCCTCTATCCCGAAAATGTCCTTGGCTCAAGCCCAGGAAATCATTGTTGGTTCATCTTCCTCGAAGAGGAAGATTAGTGAATCTCGCTCCATAGCAGAAGAGGAAGAGGGTGCTTTAGTGCACAGGCCACGGAGAAGGCGAATGATTTTAGATGATGAGCCTACTGCCTCAACCTTGCCTCCCGTGTCTGTGATTGAGCCCCCTATCTTTGATGATGTTCCACATTCCCCTATTCACGGTGGTATTGATCTTGCTACTGACGACGTCCTTTTGGATGCTGTCTTTCCTACTTCTTTGAGAGAAACTGTTTCGTCTATTCCTTTGGCGGTCTCAACTTTTGCTGCTGCTTTGCCTGTAACTTCTTCAACTCTTCAACTTTCCGTGCCTGCTCCTTTGCCCGTGGCTTCTCTAGCTCCTCAACCTTCCGTGCCTGTTGTTTTCCATCTCTGCCTGCTTCCATGCCTTCCGTTAGGGAAGTAGGGTCTTCCAGCAAAGAGATACGGCAGGTGGTAATAGAGGTTCCAGCTGAGGGAAACCTTTTTAAGAAGACGTGTGAGCTCGAAGTGTGTCTCAAGCCTTTAATAGGTCCCGCTGAGAAAGCAAAGCTAGCTAGCCATGGTGCTCTTACATGGGCAAATGAGGTCGTGCATAATTATTTGAAGGTATGGTGTAAGTTATCCTCTTTCACTCTCGTAAATGAAATTTACCATATCTAACTGGTTTATTTCTTGTAGATTAACCTCACAGGCATGGAGCTTATTGAGAGGATTTAAAACACAGACCAAGAGACAAGAGAGTTGCAGCAGAAGTTGATAATTGGAAAGCACAGTATGATAGCCTAAGGATTGACATGGACGCTTTAGAAGAGGAGAGGAGTACCTTGAAGCGGCAGAGGAGTCTTATGGCAGCAGAACTAGCAGTGGAGCGGGCTTCTTGCAATCAAACTGACAAAGACAAGAGTGTTCTGGAGTCTTCATTCGCGGAGCAACTGTCCCGTGCCTCAGAGAAGATTAGAGACTTGAAGAACTTGTTGGGGCAGAAGGAAGAATACTCAGGCGAGCTCGTACAATCACTCACTCGTACTCAAGAAGATTTTCGAAGGGCTTTAGACAAAGCTCAAGCTTTAGAGGAGTTGATTGTTCCATTAAGGGCCGCTCATAAAGCTGCGGAGGCGGAGAAGGACGGGCTGAGAGTTGAGCTTCAAGCGTGGGCACAAGATTATGAAGATTTGGAAGAGGTGGTTGCTGTCGATGTGAGCTGGGCGTATACAAATTCTCGCCTCGACACATTGATGGAAGTGAGTCGAGAGGGTTTTGACCTTAGTGCTGAAATAGCCAAAACTAAGGAAGCCACAGAGAAGGCTCAACAAGGTCATAACCTCTCTTCACCTGATGGTGAGATTCTAGCCGCTCATGCCTCTTCATCCTCAGTTGCTCCCGCTCCTTCTGCCACTGAAGTCAACCCCTCTTCTTAAAAACATCTAGTTGGTTTATCCTTTTTTTTTCTTTTTCTTTGTATCAATTGGTGGTTACCCCCAGTCCCATCGGGAGTAAATTTGGATTTCTTTTAAGTCCCCAAATGACAACTTAGGGGCACCACAATGTAAATATAAAAAGTTTATACGGCTAAGTACAAGTTAATACTTAGTTTTAGCCATTTTAATATATAAATGTTAGTTCGACTTTCGTTGAGTTTCTATTTCACTCTTTAAGTCTTTTACATGCTTTATTTTTTGAGGTTTTAGTTTTACCTTCGAGTTTTGCATGTGGGATGCTTTAGAGTACTCGTACCTTTTTTATAATAGGCACGGTGTCATATTAAATGTGTGACTTTTTGTAATAGGCATAGTTTATGGAAGAGGGCCCTTTATAATTGACATGAAGAAGACGTCTCAACTTCATGATAATGCAATAGAGTGATAGGAATTTTACACATGTTTAAGAATGTTTCCAAGGAAAGTTTTTTTGTTTGAACTTCCATGATATTTTACATGTGTTTGGTTATCGTATAAAACTCACGCTTGCAACTGTTTTTGTTTAACAGATTTAATATACTTTTGTATTTTGTAACTGTTTTTCATAGGTAACAGTTTTTCGATATTAATACAAGGAAATAACCGTTTTTCACTAGTAACAGTTTTTATAAAGATTGGGGTTTTTACCCGCAACTGTTTTGGAAACAATTTTCTAATAAGTACGAGGGAAATATTTTCTTATTCGTAACTGTTTTTTATTTGATAACAGTTTCTTGAACAATTACAAGGGTTCAGATCTTTCATCCATAACTGTTTTATTCGAGAACATTTTTTTGAATGAGTATATTGATGATGATCTTTTACCCCTAACTGTTTTTGTTACAACAATTTTGAATAAGTATAAAGATGTACATTTCTTTCTCGTGACTAACATTTTTCCTTTCAACCTGAATATGTTCGAAGGTTTTTGCTTTTTGTATTAGGCTTTGTATTTGGATGGCTCTTTTGATTTCTTTCGATTCTGCTCGTGTCACTTGTCCCATTAGGTAGATGAGTCTTTAGGGTCAAGATTTTGACTTTCTTATAGTCTTCTTTGCTTCGTCTTAGTCTTCCATACTGTATAGTCCCCCAAGTGTTTGAGCTTTGAAGAATGAAATCTCTAGCACTTGATTATTCCTTTCCTTGTGGTTCTTTTCCTGAAAAGGAAAAACATTCCAGGCTCGAAGGTATATAGTTTTTTAGATGATGACTGCTTAACCCCTTTTAAACGTCCATCAGAAAGTGTAACCCTAGACCGGGAATTGTGTTATTTCCTTGCGTCTTTGCAGGTCTAATATCATCATCTGGTGATGGGTTAGCTTTGTGCCTATCATCTAAAAAAGTTAGTAAATTTTTTAAATGTTCAAAATAAAATCGAACGTGTGATACCTGACGAGGGGTATTCTTTTCTTTTTAGAAGTAATACTTCTTTAGATGGATGGTGTTCCGGCTTGTTGGTAGAACTCTGTCGTCCATAACTTCCAACTCATAGGCGTCTTTTCCAGCTATCCCTCGGATTTTGGAAGGTCCTTCCCAGTTTGGATTTAGCTTTCCTGCACCTGCTTCTTTTGTTGATTGAAAGACTTTTTTGAGGACGAAGTCCCCAATCTTAAAGTATCTGAGATGAGCTGTATGGTTGTAATAACGCTCTATGATTTGTTTTTGAGCTGCCATCTGTATCAATGCTGCTTTTCTCCGTGGTTCGAGCAAGTCCAGGTTGGTCCTTAATTTGTCGTTGTTTTCACCTTCCATGGATGTCGAGNTTATTTGTTGACTCATCTTGACCATTAGCCACGGGGTGGTAAGGCGTTGAGGTGATCCGCTTGATTTGCCAACTTTCGAAGAATTCTGTGATTTGCGAGCCTATGAATTGTGGGCCATTATCACACATGATCTCCTTTGGAATTCCAAAGCGTCATATTATGTTTCACCATAAGAAGCTTTTAACTTCCTTTTCTCGCACTTGTTTGAACGCTTCTGCCTCTACCCATTTTGCAAAATAGTCGGTTAGTACGAGTAAAAACCATACCTGCCCTTTAGCTGTGGGAAGAGGTCCTACTATGTCCATACCCCATTTCATGAAAGGCCATGGGGATATTATTAGATGTAATAATTTCGCTGGTCGATGCATGTTATTGGCAAACCTTTGGCATCTGTCACATTTGGATAAAAAATTCTCCGCTTCTTCTTCCATCTTAGGCCAATAGTATCCGGCTCTGATTAGTGTTTTCACTAAGGATCTAGCCCCTGAGTGATTTTCACAGTGTCCTTCGTGGACTTCTTGCATCACAAGTTCTGTTTGGTTAGGTCCAAGGCATTTAGCTAGGGGTCCCCCGAACATCTTGCGATAACGTAAGTTGCGAATAAGGCAANTTTCTTCTCTAGGTATTTGCACTACCTTCCATGTTTTGAATTGTCTCACGAGCTCCCGTGCTCTTTCAAGATATTGTTGCATTCTAGTCTCTCGAGCAATGTAAGTCCCCTGTATCTGATTTACTACCAGTGGGGAATCATTGTTGATCACAATTTGCTCAATTGAGAGCTCCCATGCAAGTTCAAGCCCTGCAATAACAGCTTTGTACTCTACTTCATTGTTAGTGAAATGATAACACTTTATAGCTTGCCGTGTGTTTTCACCCGTGGGTGATATCAAGACTATGCCTAAGCCAGCGCCTTTTATATTTGAAGAGCCATCGGTGAACAAGGTCCACAGGCCTGGATTAACACCGTTAAAGAGTTGTAACTCTTTTTCTACTTCAGATACAATGCCATTACTAAAGTCAGCAACAAAATCAGCTAGTATTTGAGACTTAATTGCAGTCCTAGGCTGATAAATTATCTCATGCTCACTTAGTTCTATGGCCCATTTGGCTAATCTTCCTGACAATTCTTGTTTATGCAGAATATTTCTTAAAGGGTATGAAGTCACAACAGTGATTGGGTGGCATTGAAAATAGGGTCGTAATTTTCTAGATGCCATTATTAAAGCTAAAGCTAACTTTTCCAGATGTGGATATCTAGTCTCAGCATCTAGCAAAGTTTTACTTACATAATATATAGGTGATTGTTTACCTTTTTCTTCTCTTACCAATACTGCACTTACAACAATTTCTGAGATAGCCAGGTGGATGTACAATCTTTCCCCTTCTTTTAGCTTTGAAAGCAGTGGTGGTTTTGATAGATAAATCTTCAGGTTCTTGAGGGCTTGCTGACATTCTTCAGTCCGTTCGAACTGATTCTATTTTTTGAGAACTGAGAAGAATTTAAAACTTTTTTCGGAAGATCTACAAATAAACCTCCCCAAAGCTGCTATTCTTCTTGTCAGTCTTTGAACCTCCTTTTTATTTGTTAAAACATTAGGTATTTCCTCTATGGCTTTAACTTGAGTGGGATTTACCTCTATTCCTCTGTTTGATACAAGGAAACCCAAAAATTTGCCTGATTGCACTCAAAAAGCTCATTTCTCTGGATTCAACTTCATATTATACCTCTCGTATCGAACCAATCTTCAAGAGTTTCTGTACCTCTTCGTCGATCACTTGGTTCTTGAATGGTCCTTGCTTTCTTTTCTTCTGCTTAACATGTACGAAGGATAGATCTTCATTTGGTTTATGAGTCATCACTTTTGGTGGGATGCCTGTCATATCTGAGTGGGACCACGTAAAACAGTCTGCGCTAGCCTTTATATAATTAATTAACTTACCTCTTCAAGTGGGGCTTAGCCTCGTGCCTATATACACTTTCTGCTCAGGTTTTTGTTCAGACAACGGAACAGCTCCGAGCTCCTCCGTAGTTGTTTTGATGTGCTCATCTTCCTCCAGTTCATGAATGACGTCCGGTCTGAATCCGCATCTGTGTGGTATAGTACACCTTCCGTGGTAACTTGAATCTTCTTCTCATAAGTATTTTCTTTCGTGCTTGTTTCAGCAATAATATCTTCCGTACCTATTTGGGCAGTAAATTTTTTCATGTCTGTTTGGGTGGTGTTACCTGTTTGGGAGATTTCCTTATCTCGTAATTCTTCCACCTCTATTTTCTTGTTGTAGTGTACCACAGAATTTATATTTTTTGCGGTCTGCTGATCTCCTTTGATTTGTTGAATCCCCTATTCAGAGGGAAATTTAATTACCTGATGCAACGTGGAGGGTTTCGCTTTTATTTCGTAGATCCATGGCCTTANGTTATATCGTCTTCTCCACGAGCACGTTTCCCGTGTGTAATTTTGAACTTTGTGGTTGTTTTGCAAGTCACTCCGTTTACTTCTTCACCCCCGTTTATTATGTTAACGGCTCGTTTTGGAGAAGGAGGATTTGGGGGCTCCTGCCTGTTCCTCATATATGCTTGTTTACCTTTATCCCTAAACAATTCTATTAAATAGCCATGTTTTAACAAATTTTCTACTTCACCTTGTAAAAATCTGCAATCCGCAGTTTTGTGCCCATGATCGTTGTGAAATTCACACCAGTGATCTGGGTTTCTTCTACTTGGATTTGACCGCATCTCTTTGGGCCACTTAACCTTGTCTCCCATGTTCTTCAATATTGAGACAAGTTCAGTAGTACTTACATTAAAGGTATGATCCCCAATTTGAGTACTACCTCTAGGTCGTTCATCTCGATCTTTTCTGGATCTAGACGAGGATGAGATTACATCTCTTCCTTGTAGTCTATAGTCCGACCTAGTGTTTTTGAACCTGGGGCGGATATCGCGTCCCGAGGGTCCTAAGTAAGGATCGTACCTATTTTTACCTGATCTTCTATCTGATTCAGGACGTCTGGATCTGGAATGATCTTCGTCTCTCGAATGAGCAAAGATATATTCTTCTATTCTGAGTTTAGTGATGTACCTGTTATATACATCGTTCTATGTTGTGGCGGGGAATTCTCTTAGATTCTCCTTAAGTCGCCTGGTGGCTTCTGATCTTTTATCGTTCAAGTTGCTTGCAAATGCCATGGTTTCCCAATTATCAGGCACCCTGGATAACTACATTCTTTCTCATTGAAACCTATCTACAAACTCACGTAGTAGTTCCATGTCTCCTTGTTTTATTTTGAATATGTCTTCCATTCTCTTCTCAACTTTTTGTGCACCAGAGTGTGCTTTTATAAACGAATCTGCAAGCTCAGCAAAAGAGTCAATAGAATTTTCAGGGAGAAGAGAATACCAGGTTAGAGCCCCTTTGGTAAGTGTTTCCCCAAATTTTTTGACAAGGACTGATTCAATCTCTTGTTTTGTTAAGTCGTTGCCTTTTACCCCAGTAGTGAAAGCAGTCACATGGTCACGTGGGTCAGTTGTTCCATCATATTTGGGAACGTCAGGCATTTTAAACTTCTTGGGTATAGGCAAGGGTGCCGCACTTGGCTTCCAAGGTTGTTGAGAATATCTATCAACATCGATGCCTTTGATGATAGGTGGTACTCCAGGAATTTGTTCGATGCGATCGTTCTGCTCCTTCATCTGTTTCTGCATGGTTAGCAGTAAATTTTGTAATTCTGAGTTATTAGATATACCTGGTCTCGTTTCGAGAGATTCATTAGGAGTATCTCCTCTTCCTGAGTTTGACAACCCAGATTGAGGATTTTCCATGGTGATGGTGTTATTGGGGGGTGGCGTTAGCGGTGTAGGCAACGTTGCTGGTAATCCTCTCGCAAATTCTTGAAAAGCTTGGATCACATACTCTGTAATCATTTGCTTTACATGATCTTGCTCCACAATTTGATCATTATTACCATGGTTGTTATTGGATCTTTCTGGGGATTGTTCCCTCGAACCACGTGGGGTTCCTAAAGGTGATGGAACTGGGGTTCCACTTCTTTGGTGGTTGTTGTCGTTGGGGTTTGACATAATTCAAAGGATATCACTTGGAAAGTAAACAAAGATTATCATATTTCCGGTAACGGAACCAATTTGTTTAACCAAAGAATTAGACCCTTTGACTAAAGCTTATTTTTAAGATGAATATGGGTTACTGATAATCAAGATAATGGAAAAAATGAATAACAGACAATATTACAGAAATAAAAGATCGAAGTTGATTGTATTCGAGAATCAGATGCCTTTACAAGCTTTATTCCCCTCCGTTATATAGGAGATTCTTATAACGTACGACTCCTGCTATGGTTACTCATTAATGAATAATTATGATATTAATGAGGCATTACAAAGGATAATGGTAATAGGGGTTCAGTTACATAACGTTCGAGTAATCAGTTGTGGGTCCTTGAATCTGCCCGTAACTTTGTCTAGATTTATTCTGACCGTGCCTCTCTCCCGTTTTGATCAAGTTGAATTTCCCGTGGCTGATAAGTTCGTGGGTTTACTGAACCATCCCTCTTTGTACCGTACCTCTTCAAAGAGTTACGTCCAGCTGTCGTATTTTCCTGTGTCCACGTGACTGGCTGAGTTGTCAAAAGTTGGCTTACGTGTGAAACTCTTTTTTACCAATATAGATGGACGTAGAGATCATGTCATACTACTTGGGCCTAGAAGTGAAGCAGATGGATGATGAAATTTTTATCTCTCAAGAAAGCTATATAAAAGAGATATTGAAGAAGTTCAACATGCTCGATTGCAACCCCATGAACACACCGATGGAGAGTGCGACAAAATTGTCCAAGTTTGATGAAGGAGAAAAAGTGGATCCCACATTTTTAAAAAGTCTTGTGGGAAGTTTGAGGTACTTGACTTGTACCAGGCGAAATATACTCTTTACAGTTAGGAGTAGTAAGTCGTTTCATGGAAGCTCCTAACTCCACTCTTGAAAGTCACTAGAAGAATTCTTCGTTACTAAAAAGGTACGATTGATTTTGGGCTATTTGATTCTTTTTTTAGTGATTTAACCTTGTGGGATTTTTTGATAGTGATTATGCGGGAGATATTGATGATAGAAAAAGCACAAATGGCATTGTATTTTTTGAAGTGGTACTAATATTTCATGGAGTTCAAACAAATAGTTCGTTTTTACTCTATCGACTTGTGAAGCTGAATACATAGCAGCAACATCTTGTACGTGTTATGCTATTTGGTTGAGAAGATTGTTAAAGAAGCTTAATTTTTCACAAATTGAAGCTACAGATATTTGTATTGACGACAAATCCGTACAGACACTCGCAAAAAATCCAGTGTATCATGATCGAAGCAAGAATATAGATACAAGGTATTATTTTATTAGAGAATGCACTGCTAAGAAGGAAGTAGAACTCAAATATGTGAAGTCTCATGATCAAGTTGCGGATATTTTCTTAAAGCCTCTCAAGTTTAAAGATTTTTAGAGATTGATATCAAGACTTGGAATGAAGAAGAAAAATCAAAATTAAGGGAGAGATTTGTGGGATCCAATCATAAATAAAAAGAAAAATAATAAAGAAAGAAAAAAATTTATTGGCTAAATGAAAGGCATGGTAGGCGTATGTAGTTTTGGTTGCAGATTTGGTTTTGGTTTGTTGATTTGCAAGTTGAAATATGCTAGTGGAAAAAACCAACCATTGTGATTGGTTTGGTTTGCGGCAGAAGTTCCTATAAATAGAAACCTTCAGCCTCTTATTTGAACACACCAAAATCAGAGAGAGTGCAATAGAGCGTAGAGAGAGTAATCCACAGATTGTAGACTGTGAGATAAATATAGAGTGGAGTAATATCGTAGTAAGGTATTTAAAATAAAGAGTGTTATTTTTTTTTAAGTTGCAATAGTCTCTTACTACCAAGTTGTAATATTATAGTGGTATTATATTGCTTTGCTCGGGTATTGTATTTTACCCAGTTAAAAGATTAGGTGTTGTTGTTATTCTCTTGTGTTGTTGTTATTTTCTATGGATATTATTTCTGTATGAGATATTATATTTCCCAACTACGTGGTATCATAGCCATGATGAATAATAGCCCTCTGCCTTTTCAGTATCCCATCTCACAAAGGATAATTATGAGAAATGGTGTCTACGCAAGAAATCCATTCTTGGATCCCAGGATGTGTGAAAAATTGTAGAAAGAGGGTATGCAAATGCGATAATGAGAAAGCTCTGCCTCAAAACGAAAAAGATGTCTTGGCAAAGTAAAGAAAGAAGAATCGACAACCTCTCACGCTCATCCACCAATATTTGGATGATTCCATGTTTGAGAAGGTGGCAGATGTTACCACCTCAAAGGAAGCTTGTGAGATTTTACAAAATTATCTCCAAGGAGTTGACAAGGCGAGGAAGGTAAAACTTCAATCTCTAAGGGCTGATTTTTAAGTTTTGAAAAGGAAAGAATCCAAATGCATTTCGGATTATTGTTCAAAAGTGAAGGCTGGTGTGAATCAATTAAGAGGATACAAGGAGGACATAGAAGATATCCACGTGGTAGAAAAGATCCTTCACACTTTAAACCTAAATTTGATTTTGTGGTGTGTGCTATGAGGAGTCTAAATATCTGGACTCTATGATGATGGATCAATTGAAGGGTTCTTTAATGTCTCATGAAGAAAAGATCAAGAGGAGACAAGAAGTGTCACATGAGCAACTTCTTAAAACTCAATCATCCTTTAAGGAATATGGAGGTGGAAAAAGCTATCGAGGGAACATCCATAGCGGTCATGGAAGAGGAAAAAGTAATGATAACAACTTCAACAATGAAGCTAAAATCCACCAAACATTTAGAGGTCGTGGTCGTGGTCATGGACAAAGAGGAGGAAGAAAACGTGGCTACTATCAAGAAAATAATGGAAAAAGGTATGATAAATCAAAAATTGAGTGTTATAATTGTTAGAAATTTGGCCGTTACTCTTGGGAATATCGTAGCGGTGTTGAAGAGAAAGCTAACCTTGTTGACGACAAGAAAGAAGAAGATGAGTCAACATTGTTGTTGGCACTTAAAGAAGAAGACATGGATGATTGTAGCTCGTGGTATTTGGACAATGGAGAAAGAAATCATATGTGTGGATGCAAAGAGAAGTTTGTGGAGATCAATAAGAAAGTGAGAGGTAATGTTTCCTTTGGAGATACCTCAAAGATTCAAATTGAAGGGATAGGTACAATTTTGATCTCATGTAAAATGGTGGCCAAAAGTTAATTCAAGATGTTTATTATGTGCCAAAATTAAACAGTAATATTTTGGTTTAGTCCAACTTCTTGAAAAGGAATATGACATCCACATAAAAATTGCATATTTGTCTTAGAGATTAAAGTGGAATTCTAATTGCTAAAGTTCATATGGAAAAGAATAGATTATTTTCTCTGAATCTTAAGACAATCGATGTAGAGTGTTTGAAGGCTAATGTGCAAGATGAATCGTGGTGTTGGCACATGTGATTTGGGCACATAAATTTTGAAGCACTCAAATCAATGGGAGAAAAGAACATGGTGCATGGCATACCATCAATCAACCATCCCAATCAATTGTGTGAAGCTTATCTTCTTATAAAAAAATGTAAGGAGAAGTTTTCCAAAGGAGGTCATGTCAAGAGAAACCAAGCCACTCCAACTTTTTCACACCGATGTGTGTGGGCCAATCAATCCACCTTCCTTTGGTAAAAGTAAATACATTCTGATCTTCATTGATGACTTTAGTAGAAAGACTTGAGTTTATTTCTTGAACCAAAAATCTAAAGCTTTTGCTGCCTTTAAAAATGTCAACGTACTTGTGAAAAAAGAAAGTGGCTATGAAATAAAAGCTTGAAGGTCTGATAGAGGAGGCGAATTCACTTCAAAAGCATTTAATACCTTTTGTCAGTCTTATGGAATTCATCGCCCTCTAACGGTACCTTATTTACCCCAACAAAATGGAGTTGTAGAGAAGAAGAATCGAATGATTCTTAATATGGCTAGATGTATATTGAAAGTTAAAAGTATGCCCAAGGAATTTTGGGTGGAAGCTGTTTCTTGTGCAGTTTAGTTGAATAATAGATCTCCAACAAGAAACGTTAGAAATAAAACCCCTCAAGAAGCATGTAGTGGAAGAAAGCCAAGTGTCAACACTTGAGAATATTTGGGAGCATAGCCAGTGCTCATGTGCCACACCAAGAGAGAGCGAAGCATGAAGATCGATGTGTCAAGCATGTACTTGTTGGCTATGATACGAGTTCAAAAAGATACAAGTTATACAACCCAAGTAGCAGCAAGGTGGGGATGAGTCTTGATGTTGAATTTGATGAAGAATTAGCATGGAATTGGGAAGCTCAGGAATAAACTTCATATGATTTTCTTCCGTACTTTGGTGATGAAGAAGAACTAGAGAGCGTGGAACCTGTGTAAGATGCAACTCCACCTCCTTCACCAACTAATGTTGCATCTCTTTCTTCTCAAAAAAAATTCAAATGAACAACCACAAAGGACGAGGAGTATTCAAGAGCTCTATGATGACACAGAAGAATCTATTAATTTTGATTTTTTGTATTGTATCTTTGGTTATAGTAAACCAATGAACTTTGATGAAGCTGTTACAGACAAAAGGTGGAGACAAGCCATGGAGGAGGAGATCAAGTCAATAGAGAAGAACAATACTTGGGAGTTAAACACTCTTCCAAAGGGTCATCAAGCAATTGGAATGAGATGGGTATACAAGACAAGAAGAATGCTGATGGAGATGGGGAATGATAGAAGACACGACTTGTGGCTAAAGTCTACAAGAAAAGTCAAGGCATTGACTATGAAGAAGTCTATTCACCTGTTTCTCGCATGGAGACAATTCGTTTGCTAATCTCTATGGCGGAGCAAATAAAGTGGAAGATCTATCAACTAGATGTCAAGTCAGCATTCTTGAATGGATATCTTGAAGAAGAAGTCTATGTTGAACAACCATTGGACTTCGTGGTCAAAAACCATAAAGTAAAGTGTTAATTTTGAACAAAGCTTTATATGGATTGAAGCAAGCCCCACGGGCATGAAATGGTTGTGTCGATAAGTATTTTCAAGACAAAGGGTTTACTCGTTGTCTCCATAACTATTCTCTTTACCTTAAAGTTCATAATAATGGAGATATCTTGCTTGTTTATCTTTACGCTGATGATATTATTTTTACGGGTAATAACCCAAGTTTGTTTGAATCTTTAAGAAAGACATGTCATGTGAGTTCGAGATGACGGACGTAGGACTCATGTCATACTACTTGGGCCTAGAAGTGAAGCAAATGGAGGATGAAATTTTTATCTCTCAAGAAAGCTATATAAAAGAGATATTGAAGAAGTTCAACATGCTCGATTGCAACCCCGTGAACACTTCTATGGAGAGTGGGACAAAATTGTCCAAGTTTGATGAAAGAGAAAAAGTGAATCCCACATTTTTAGAAATTCTTATGAAAAGTTTGAGGTACTTGACTTGTAACAGGCCAGAAATACTCTTTACAGTTGGATTAGTAAGTCGCTTCATAGAATCTCCCAACTCCACTCACTTGAAAGTCACTAGAAGAATTCTTCGTTACCTATAAGGTACAATTGATTTTGGGCTATTTTGTTCTTCTTCTAGTGCTTTCAACTTTATGGGATTTTGTGATAGTGATTATGTGGAAGATATTGATGATAGAAAAAGCACAACTGGCTTTGTATTTTTCTTGGGTGATTATATCATATCTTGGAGTTCAAAAAAATAGTCCATTGTTACTCTCTATACTTATGAAGCTGAATACGTAGCAGCAACATCATGTACATGTCATACTATTTGGTTGAGAAGATTGTTAAAGAAGCTTAATTTTTCATAAATTGAAGCTGCGAAGATTTCTATTGATGACAACTTCGCACAGGCACTCATAAAGAATCCAGCGTATCATGATCGAAGCAAGCATATAGATACAAGGTATCATTTCATCAGAGAATGCACTGCTAAGAAGGAAGTAGAACTCAAATATGTGAAGTCTCATGATCAAGTTGCGGATATTTTCACAAATTCTCTCAAATTTGAAGATTTTCAGAGATTGAGATCAAGACGTGGAATGAAGAAGAAAAATCAATATTAAGGGAGAGATTTGTGGAACCCAATCATAAATTAAAAAAAGAATAAATAATAAAAAAATGTCATTGGATAAATGAAAGGCATGGTAGGCGCATATACTTTTGATTACAGATTTGGTTTTGATTTGTAGATTTGCAAGTTAAAATTTGCTAGTGGCAAAAACCAACCATTGTGATTGGTTTGGTTTGCGACAAAAGTTCCTATAAATAGCAACCTTCAACTTCTCATTTGAACACACCAAAATTAGAGAGAGTGCAACAGAGAATAGAAAAAGTAATCAACAGACTGTAGTCTGTGAGATAAATAGAAAGTGAGAGTAATATCGTAGTAAGGTATTTAATATAAAGAGTGTTATTTCTTTCGAAATTGCAGTAGTCTCTTGACACTACCAAGTTGTAATATTATAATGGTATTATATTGCTCTGTTCGGGTATTATATTTTACCATGTTAAAAGATTTGGTGTCGTTGGTATTCTCTTGTGTTATTGTTATTTACCGTGAATATTATTTTTGTGCGGGATATTATTTTTCCAACAATTTTTACCCTTTTCAACTTCTCCAGTCCGTAATTATATTGTATCACACAAACTTTCTTCAGCTTATCATGATTAGGCAAGTCAATATTCGTACATCCTTCACCTTTTTTTAGTGTCAACTTCAACAAGAGAAGCGCACTTATCTGTGAGATCAAGTAAAAACCTCTCCTTGGGATTATAAATATAAACTTCATGGAGGAATAGATTTTGCAAAAAAACCATGATTGGAATCTCATTGAGATATTTAAAGTCATCGAACTTGCATGAATTTAAATGAAGAAATTTGAGGAAACTCGAATTTTTAAGGACAACAGCCAGATTATATTTTTTTGAGAACTCAAGCTACAACTCTTTAAAATTGAGCTTGGCTAAAGACTTCAACAAATTGTCCAACTGAGTAAATTCTATCCGCTCTACCAATTGAATTGTTATGAATCGAACTGGATCATGAACAAATTCATTAATCTTATCAAGAGAAAGGTAGACCAATTTGAAGAACTTTTTTGCCTATTTCTTCTTTGTTCTGAATGCCATTCATTGTCGTATAGAATGATTTCAAACTGAAGTGAAGAATTGTTTGGGAAGATTGGAGGAGGCGGTGCCATCTCTTGAAAACTAAAAAAATTATTGAACCTAATTCCTTGCGGGTGAAGAAACTAGAGAACATGTGACAAAGAAGCTCGTCGGGCAACGTTGATTTTTCATTCATGGCCGACACAGATTGGTCGGCGGCTTCAAATGCTATTATATACATGTTGCGTTCTCCCATAATGATTGGTATGTGGACTAAGGTTTGAATTTGATGCTATTATTTTGAAAGAATTAAGTACTTATTCTTAGTAATATTTCCTCACCTCACTCGACATGATTACTATTTTTTTCCCTCCAAGGATTTAAATTTATTTTTCACGTGCAAAGATTTGACTATACGGATAAATATTTAGGTATCTTTGGCAAATGCCCAAGAGGGACAAAATATTTACCCGCCCATAATGTGATTTTTCCCTATTCATTTTTTAATACCCAGTCAAATCCAACCAGATGAAGTCAAACTAAGCTACTAAACCAAGCCAAACAAAGCTAATTTAAGCGAAGCCAATTCAAGACAAATGGGTAGGTATAGTAAATAACTTTCAAATGGGTAGCAAAGAGTAATTATTTGAGATCAATAGATATTTTACATAAATTGCTCTATATTTTTCTGGTTGTGCATATTACGGCAAGCACATTAGAATATTTTCTTACAACGATTAGAATTACATTTTTGCACCTAAATGTTCCTTAAAAGAAATAGTGATCCGAATAACATAGTGGCATAAGCAACCAGATTTTACAATTGATTTGATGAATTAATCCTTGGATTGAATTCGAAATTGTCCATCAAATTTTGTGTCAAATCTTATTAGCGAAATTGACCGCATATGACAACTTATATTAGGAATTGATAAAAAATTTATCTTAGATTACGTCTGGCAAAGACAACCCAAAAAAATTGGAATTGTATAGTCAAATCTCAAAAATCGTACTTTTCTTTTTATTCTCTCTCCCATAAACCCTCTCTCTACCACTCTTTTCCATCTCTCTCGCTCTTCATATTTCTTCTTATACATCTCCCCTCTTTTTCAAGGCTTTGAGAAGATCATTGCAAATCATGCGCAAAAATTCCCTTTCTCTCCCCATATTTCGTTTTCTATTTTGTATTTCTCTCTCATGGTTTAGGAGAGATTATTGCAAACCATGCACAAAAATATTGCAAATTCCCTTAAAAAAATAACAATTACCTATGATAATAGAATTATTGGGCTCCGGAAGCGGACCCAAGTTGATTATAGAGGAGTCTCCAGAACCTGTTAGTCTCGACAAAAATACTGCATATATGTCTCATATATATATATATATGTGTGTGTGTGTGTGTGTGTGTGTATGTGTACACTGAGGACCCCCTAAATAATTTAGTTGGGCCTTTATTAATAAAAACTTGGACGGGAGAGTTGGTCGAGAAGCCTGCTCAAGTGCCCTTGATTGACGTCTCGAGTTCGAAACCAGTTCATGCAACTGTTCTTTTTTGTTCATGTCACGACCCAAAATCCATCTAGTCGTGATGGCTCCTAACTCAAACCGCTAGGTAAGCCAATTTACACAAGCGATCCAAACTCAAGTTGCACTACATATAATTCACTGGTAAAAGAGAACTCTCTACAAAACAACATAGGGATCACACAACCTCAGGACACCCCGCAGGAGATAATCCACCTGCTTTGCCTCAAACTGACATCTCTATATATCCTTCCACAGCCACAACTACTACGCCATCACTTACTCTTCTTGAGTCTGTACTCATAACAAGACATGAAAATCTACTTCACTCCATAATTAAACAACATGAAAGGTCCTTCAACACACCCATAACTCGATATTATACGTCAATTTAAGACAGAAATCAAGCACCCAATTTACATCTCAATCAAACTCTTTTCGTCACATTCAAACAAGTTGAACGCTTTTCACAATCACATCATACTCGTTATATAGTCATCCAACCACCCATCGAGCGACAATTTCCACTAATAGGGGCACTACCGGACTTATAAGTTCAAAAGCACGTGCTCATACAATCGAAATCCCTGTGCTCAAGTTACAATCAAAATCCGACCTCAAGTCCTCCAGACTTGCCCATCATCAGCAGACCAAAATCACATCTCGCACCTCATCCATGGAATCACAAGCCGTCGATTAGAGGTGGCAAAATGATTAAAAAAATATTTATCCACCCATATTATCCATCAAGAAAAGGGTTGGATAATGAACCATTTAAAAACGGGTCGAATATGGATAAAGAACTATATTATCCACTTAGAAAATGGTTAACCAAATGGATAACCAATGAAAAACTAATGTGTTTAACTTTTACATTTGAAAAACCTCAAATTGGAGTTCCTCAAGTTTGGATTCTCTCATAAGAGATTATATTTGGGAAGCCATGGATAATATGGATATCCATATTATCCGCCGGATAAACCCGTATTTTATCTGTCTCAAATATGAGTCGGGTCGTATAATTTATCCATTTTTTAAATTACCCGTTTTGACCTGCTCATACCCGACCCGTTCGTTTGCCACCCCTACCGTCGACGCACAACTGATATTGAGCGCTCATGTGCATATACGAATGTGTGGAAGGAATTAAAAGAGTTACACTTCAAAATAAATCTATGTCGCATGATAAGGAAAGAAACATGAGAAGTATATCCTAAATGTCATGTAGCCTCTCGAAGATAGGTATGGACGTCATCATACTGATCCGCAAGACTCTACTAGGCACTTGCTCATGACTTGTAGAACCTATGAACCTAGAGCTGTGATACCAATCTGTCACGACCCAAAATACATCTAGTCTTGACGGCACCTAACCCAACCCGCTAGGTAAGCCAATTTAACCACTAACCAATTCCAATAACAATTAATAAAGCAATTAAGTAACGAAATATCTGAATCTGATACATTCCCCAAGGACTGGTAGTACAAATCATGAGCTTCTAAGAATATAGTTTACTAGGATGATATGAAGTAAATACATCATCTGCTTGAAAAGTACATAAAAAAAGTTTTATAAATCTAAGGCTACCATGAACAAGAGGCCGCTACAACCGCAACACAGGTGCATCTTCAATTCCATCTCACGCCGAACACATCAACATCAGCGTCAATATCTGCACGCAAGGTGCAGAAGTGTAGTATGAGTATAACCGACCCCATGTACTCAATAAGTAACAAATGTAACCTTAGGTTGAAATTAGTGACGAGCTGGAACAAAGGTCGGGTCCAATACCAATAGCCAACAACAATTCATAACAATGTAAAGCAAGTAATAAAAGAAGTAACTCGAAATTCAAAATGCTCAGCTTATTCATAATTCCCAAAAATAGTTCCGCTTTTCAAGTATATCAGTGAAAACCCAAATCCTTTACCGAAATCGTCGAAAAATATGAGTA
This sequence comes from Nicotiana knightiana, assembly GCA_005239525.1. Classification (NCBI taxonomy): domain Eukaryota; kingdom Viridiplantae; phylum Streptophyta; class Magnoliopsida; order Solanales; family Solanaceae; genus Nicotiana; species Nicotiana knightiana. The sequence continues at coordinate 92,410 of ML430467.1, read as the reverse complement.
AGTTTAAAGACTGTAATTTTTCACAAAAACCTTTCAATCGATAAATGTTTCATTTTCAGATAGCATGAGGAAAGTACATTTATATGCCTACATGTCAAAATACAAGTAAAATCATGAATGTCACCAAACTGGGTAGCAGAAAGAAATGCATATCTATAAATGTATCTCAAGTACGCATGTCAAATGAAATGCCTCTCAGTGATGAACTCATGTACTCACACTCTCAGAGTACTCAATCGCATTGTCCCGCATTCTCTCTTACCGTGCTCCATACTCAGCACACTCAATCACTCAGCACTGTACAATACTCATTGCGGCGTGCAACCTGATCCACATATATATAGCCATAAGGCTCGTTGCCGCGTGCAACCCGATCCATATAATATATAGCCATAAGGCTCGTTGCGGCGTGCAACCAGATCCATATACATATACATATATATACATATATATATATATATATATATATAATCAATTGTGCTCACTAGGGGTGTGTGCAGACTCTGGAGGGGCTCCTTCAGCCCAAGCGCTATATCGATGCAGTGTGCAACTCGATTTCATAAAATGTAATCAATATAACATGTTGCGGCGTGTATCCCGATCCCATAATATTACTCTCACTCAATCCCTCGGCCTCACTCAGTCATCAATATCTCTTTTCTCTCAGGGCAACTTGCGCGTACCAACCTCTGAACGGCTCAAAACTAGCCAAAAGCAACTCAAATACATCAAATAATGCCAAAGGAAACAAACCCATCGATAAATGTTGAATGTTTAATCAAAAACCCAAAATCAGTTAAAAAGTCAAAACCCGGGCCCATACCTCGAAACCTGGCAAAACTCTCAAAATTCGACAACTCATTCAATTACGAGTCCAACCATACTAGTTTCACTCTAATCCGCCTCCAAATCGGTGTTCAAAACTCAAAAAATTTACATTATGAAACTATACGCTAAAACCCTCATTTTCTCTTTTGGAACCCTCAATCAAATGCCGAAAATGAAGATAGATTCGTGATAATAAAATCAAATATCAGTAAAGAACACTTGCCCCAGTCCACATGGTGAAAATTGCTCCAAGAATTGCCTCAATTCGAGCTCCACAACTCCAAAAATGTAAAAATGGCTGAAACTCTCGAAATAGAGTACTTTATACTTATTCCCATGCATCCTCTTACGCGAACGCGGAAAATCCATCGCGTTCGTAATGAACAAAATCACACAGCACAAAACGACTCTATGCGTTTGCAGCATAGTCCTCGCGAACGCGATGCACAACAGGACCAACCCTTCGCGAACACAGCTTCCACTTCGCGAACGCGAAGACATCACCTTCAGCTCCTCAACTTCAGCTCTATGCGAACACGACACCCTATCGCGAACGCGAAACCCAATCAGTTTACCTTTCGTGAATGTGTTCCTTATATCGCGTCCGCGAAGAACAAATTCATAGTAGACCAAATTATACTTCGTGATCGCGGTTGGACCTTCGCGATCGCGAAGAACACCTAAAGCATCAGGTAACAGTAGAAACCAACAATAACAACATGGTCCAAAATAGTATGGAACCCGTCCGAAACTCACTCGTACCCCTCGGGACCTCGTCCAAACATACCAACAAGTCTCATAACATAACACGGACTTACGCGAGGCCTCAAATGACGCATAACAACATCGAAACGGTGAATCGCACCTCAAATCGAGCTTAATGAACTTTAAACTTTTCAACTTCCATAACTTGTGCCGAAACCCAAATTTTGCACACAAGTATCAAAAGACATTACGAAGCTATTCCAATTTCCGGAACCACAATCCGAATTCGATATAAAAAAGTCCACTCCCGGTCAAACTTTCCAAAGTCTAACTTTTTGCCATTTCAAGCCAAATTCAACAAGGGACCTCCAAATCACAATTCAGACACGCTCCTAAGTCCAAAATCACCTAATGGAGCTAACAGAACCATCAAAACTCCAATATGAAGTCAATTACTAAATAGTCAACTTTGTTAACTATTCCAATTTAAAGCTTTCTAGTTGAGAATCGTTCTTCCAAATCGATCCCGAATAACCTGAAAACCAAAACCGACAATTCACATAAGTCGTAATACATCATACGGAGCTACTCATGCCCGTAAACAACCTAGAGAAGTACAAATGCTCAAAATGACCGGTCGGGTCGTTACATCCTGCCTCACTTAAACATACGTTCGTCCTCGAACGTGCCCAGAGTTGTTCCCAAAGCCATCAAACCACCGTATAACCTTACCATGCACATACCTGGGGGTGATCCCATGTCACCCTATCCCATATAGTTCTGATAGCACAACATAACTGAAATTTCTTAATTCAACCTATCCCATAAGCCTTAGAATCCAATTTCCAACATTCGAAATTTTCTATAAGATTAGAATCTCGCATCTACATATTGTATAAGTCTGAACGAGCTGTATCAAGCCATATCCATAACCCAAGATGTAATCACATGATATACCTCATAACTCAAAATACTTATAGCAAAATCTCCAATCACAGTAGCTGCCCAAAACAACCCAACTCCGGTAATAAACCTCATGTCAAACTAAACCTCATTCTAAAACTTTCGTACACTGCCGATGATGAATGAAACACGCAGAACTCATAACCATTCATCAGACCAACCAGTTATGGAATTCCCTCTCCTTCGATAAGAACTATAGCCAATTTCTAAGCGACTTTCGATATTATCCATCCAAACATGATGTAATCAAATCCAGTAGTATCCATTCTAGGTCCAATGACCTCATCTTATCCAACACGACCACTCTAGTGGCATGCAATACAATCTAAAGCCACAACCCGATCTGTGCACCAATAAGCAACACTGCAAATGTACTCAATCATGAAAAAATGACTCAAACAAGAGAACTATCTCGCAAGCTTAACAAGTACCGCCACAATGAAATGCTGAGAATCAGTCACACACTGTAGAACCATCACACAAATCTAACACAAGGGTTTATACTTCAACATAACTCCGCTGCAATGAGTGGCCTCATCCAAACACCAGTCCATGTCATATACCTCAAGCCACCCTGCTCAAAATCAATAACCCCATGCGATTCACATCAAGTTCCCAAAGTGCATTACCATAACCATGGAGAAGCGAATGACGCAATGCCACACAAGCTCAAAAGAACATAATCAATACGCAATCAATCATGCAACACCCAAATACCCATCTCGCTAAAATTCTGCTATAAATCCCAAATAGAACTGCACCGTATGTACATTTAACCAACAGATCAATACCCCTCGTAGAATAGAAGAGTAACTCATAGGACATATCCGATACAAATAAAATCAATTCCAACTGAATGACACATTCATCAACAATGGTAGTACGGAGTCAACCAATCCGACCTTTGTTCCAACTCGTCACTACTTTCAACCTAAGGTTTGTTACTTATTGAGTACATAGGGTCGATTGTACTCATACTACACTTATGCACCTTGCGTGCAAATATTGACTGTTGATGTTGCTATGTTCGAGGGGAGATGGAATTGAATATGTACTTGCGTTTCAGTTGTAGCTGCCTCTTGTTCATGGTAGCCTTAGATTTATAAGACTCTGTTTATGTACTTTTCAACCAGATGATGTATTTACTTCATACCAGCCTTGTAAACTTTATTATTAGAAGCTCATGATTTGTACTACCAGTCCTTGGGGAATGTATCAGATTCAGATATTTCGTTACTTAATTGTTCTATTAATTGTTATTGTAATTGGTTAGTGGTTAAATTGGATTACCTAACGTGTTGGATTAGGTGTCATCACAATTAGATGAATTTTGGATCGTGACAATTCCTTCTTTTGAATTCAAAGATACTTTACTCTAGCAAAAACTAAGTATGGCAAATGGTACTTCCTTAATTTCTGAGTCATTTCCTTATTTTTATTATTTTTCACCTTTTCGCTATTTTGTTTCTTACTGTTCTTGTTGTTCTTCTTTGGCTCCTATTTTCTTTTCCTTTAAAATTTTTCTATCTCTATTAAATTCTAATCCATTTACATTATTTTTTCACAGACTCTCTCTCAGGGATGTTATGTTTAAGTTTACTCATCTTGTTTTTATATATATTATCATTAGAACGGATGTGATTCTCTATAACTTATAAAATTCTGATAAAACGTACAATTCTCATTTGGAAGTAAAATTTTTTTGATTAAATCAAAGCTAAGTCTAATTTAATTAATTGGAAGATTGATTTGTATATATAAGTTGAATAAATACAACTAAGTTAATATTCAGTAGGGAACTGCAAAATTAATGCAAAATCGAACAACCAATCAAATACACTATGGCGAGAGCCAACTATAAAGATTAAGTAGGGTGCACCCGTCGTCTATGAATCCTGAGTCCGCCTTTGTTGAGCTCCCAAAATGGGTTTTAAGAAAAATATTTTCAATTCAGTTGGTTCTCATTTCTTTATTTTGTTTATCCCGAAAGTGTAATTATCAAATGAGATGTCAAAGAAGAAACATTCAAAATTTTGCTAACATTGGTATTATCCCAACATTTCAGCGTTATCAATGCAATAGAAAATGGTTCTAATTCTGATCTTGTAGATCAATGTATCTATAGCATATATATTTGTATGTATCCACAAAAAATTATGTTATATATTGGGATTACAAAAAAAAAAAAAATTGTGATACACATTTTGATATTCAAAGAAGGAAAAAGTCAGTGAGATCAATATTTTAGTATACACAAAAAGAAAAAGAAAATTATGATATACATTTTGGTATACACACTATTTGATTTGTTATATACTGTGATATACATATAATATAATTTTTTTGTGTTATACACTTGAATGTAGAGACAACAACAAATTATAGACAACTATATTTATATTTTCATGTTTTGGAAAATAAAATTGTAAAACATTTTGATCGACACATTATTATCGTGATATACGTTATTGACTATCTAATATTAATAAATGAAAATCAAGTTAATTTTAGCGAATTAGTAGGCTGGGTTGATACACAATATCCATTTTACTAACAAGAAGTTTGACGTACATTGAACTATAATTTTTTTCGAGGAGAAGGTTGGGTCATGTGGGACGAGTTAGGTTTGCCCATTATATTAGTTGGCACATTTTTTCCAAGCCATCTTGATGATTCAAACGAGCCGTTCAATATTTTGATCTATAAAAACTTCTCGGGAAGAATACAACAAGTAATTTAAGTTACCTTGTTCGGTTAAGAAATGTAGCTAAAGAGTAACAATATAAAATAAGAAGATAAGTAGAATAAGAGAAGAAGATATAACTTTATTATTTTATTAAGTGTTCAAGTGTATCCCATATCACATTTCATGCCTCTATTTATACTATTACATAGAAGGTTACAAAAGGATTGTCTTAAACATGACATTAACATTTAAGATCATGGGAAAGATCATAGGCATGGGTTATGGAGGTGTGGGAGTTACAATCATAATAGTGATGAGTAGTGGGAGGTTATATACATCATGGGTGAAAGTAGTGGGAGTAGTGGACATCCAAACTTATAATAGGTTTTACAATACTCCCCATTAGATGTCCAAAAATAGATAATATACCTCGTTAAAACCTTACTAAGAAAAAACCCTGTGGGAAAAAATCTTAGTGAAGGAAAAAGAGTACATATATTCGTAATACGTTTTTATTGCTGCCTTTAAAAACCTTACCAGAAAAGCCTAGTGGGACAAAACATAGGCTAAGAGAGTACAGCATGTATCTTACTCCCCCTCGTGAAAACATCACTTTATTTCTCGAAGACGCCGCATTCCAATCTTCTATCTCAACTTCTCAAATGTTGACATTGGTAATGCCTTAGTGAACAGATCAATCAAATTTTCACATGAACGAGTCTGTTGAACATTAATTTCACCATTTTGTTAAATATCATGCGTTAAAAAGAACTTCGATGAAATGTTCTTTATTATGTATCCTTTGATGTATCCTCCTTTCAGTTGAGCAATGCAAGCAACATTGTCTTCATATAGTGTAGGATTATCTTTTTTCATAAGAAAATCACACATTTCCTGAATATGTTGAGTCATTGATCTCAACCAAATGCATTCCCGACTAGCTTCATGAATGGCTATCATCTCAGCATGATTTGAAGATGTGACAACTATTGTTTGCTTCATTGAACGCCATGATATAGTTGTACCTCCATATGTAAACAAATAACATGTTTGATATCGAGCTTTATGTGGATCAGACAAATAACTTGCATCAGCTAGCCAATCATTTCTGATTTGAATTCATTAGAATAGAACAATCTCATATCTAGAGTTCCCCGAAGATATCTAAATATATGCTTAACGCCATTTCAATGTCTTCTTTTAAGGGGGAGAGGAGGGGGGGGGACTGAATCTTGATAATAAGCTTACAGCAAAAGCAATATCTGGACGGGTATTGTTAGCAAGATACATCAGTGCACCAATTGCACTAAGTTATGGAGTTTCATCACCAACGAGTTCTTCGTCATTTCTTGAGGCCAGAATGGATCTTTGTTTATGCCAAGCGATCTCACAATCATCGGGGTACTCAATGGATGCGCATTATCTATGTAAAATCATTTTAAAACCTTTTCAGTGTATGTTGATTGATGGACAAAAATTCCATTTGTTAATTGCTCAATTTATAGGCCAAGACAAAATTTTGTTTTACTAAGATCTTTTCATTTTCATCATTTCCAGATACTAGAATGTAATGACCTGGCCGGTCGTTTTGAGATTTTGAGCCCCGATCTCTTATTAACTGCTTTCCCCATATCTAATTTGGCTATTTTGTGTTGCCGGGAGGGTTCATTTTTGGTTTTTGGGGTGAATTGAGACACTTAGTCTCTTAATCGGAAGCTTAAGTTGGAAAGTCGATTGGATGTCGACTTGTGGGAAAACGACCTCGGATTTTAATTTTTATGGTTCCGTTAGCTCTATTAGGTGATTTTGGACTTAGGAGCGCGTCCGGAATGTGATTTGGAGGTCTGTAGTAGAATTAGACTTGAATTGGCAAAAATTGGAATTTTGACGATTTTATTCGGCAATGGAAATTTTGATATCGGGCCCTGAATGGAATTCCGGAAGTTGGAGTAGGTTAATAGTGTCATTTGTAAATTATGTGTAAAATTCGAGGTCATTCAGAGAGATTTGATATGTTTCGACGTCATTTGTAGAATTTGGGAATTTCAAAGTTCATTAGGCTTGAATCCGTAAATAATTCACATTTTTGATGTTGTTAGATGTGGTTTGAAGGCTTGACTAAGTTCGTACGGTAATTTAGGATTTTTTGGTATGTTTAGTTGAGTTCAAGGGGTCCTGGGGTGAGTTTCGTGTTCTTAAAGGATGAAAAATAGACTTAGGAGAATTGTTGAGTTGCTGAAGCTGGTGTCTTTCGCACCTGCTGTGGGAGGTCCGCAGGTGCAGCCCCATAGAAGCGAGGATGGAGTCACAGATGCGCATGTAGGCCTGTAAGTCTATGGTCGCAGATGCGACGAGTGGGCCGTAGGAGCGGAGCCGCATCTGCGAAAGGGTAGTCGCAGATGCGGAGAAGAGAAGGACCCAAGGCTCCGCAGATACGACGATTAGCCGCAGAAGAGCATCCACAGATGCAGACTCTGAAGTTCAATGAAAACTCGCAAATTCGGAGTCCCAGCCACATAAGCGGGACCGTAGATGCGGTCCTGGGATTGCAGAAGCAGAAATCGTTGGGCAGAAAAGCGGATTTTCGAGGGTTTGAAGTTCATATCACAAAATTCGATTTGGAGCTCGGTGGAAGGTGAAATTTCAAGAGATTTTTAGGGAGAACTATTGGGTAACTATTCCTAACTCGATTTTGATCATATTTCATTAATCTATTGTTGTATTCTTCATCCAATTAAGAAATTTGAGTGAGGAAGTTGGGAAAATAGGGGAAAAGTTCCCCAACCAAGAATCTGAGTTTTGACTGGGATTTAGTTGTTGGTTTTGGATGATTTTTGTACGAGTGAACTCGTAAGTGAATGTGTGTTCGAATTTGGTGACTTTTACCCCATTCCAAGACGTGGGCCCGGGGAGACCTTTTGAGCAATTTTTCAATTTCTTGCTTTAATTTTGATTCTGTTCTTTAGATTAGTTTCTTGTAGTTATACTTATGTTATGTAATTGGTTTTGGCTAGATTCGGGCCATTCGCAGTCGGATATTCATGGAAAGAGCGTAATTTCGGATTGATTTGAGCTTGGTTCGAGGTAAGTGGCTTGCCTAACCTTGTGGGGGGTGAGGGGTACTATTATTGTTATATGAGCACCGTGTACGTGAGGTGACGAGTACGTACACGTGCTATTTGTTGAAAAACCTGATTTTCATTAAAGAATGACTTGTCTTTCCTCTTAATTGAACTTATTAGCATGTATAGTATTCTGTTAGACTAAGAAAGCATGCTTACTTGCCTTAACTGTCTACTTGAACTACGTGTATCATGTTTAGTGATTTTTACCTGTTTTCCTTATCTTATACTAGGATAGATTATGAGACTCCGTGCTGTGATTACTGAATCTTGTTGTTTTGCTGCATATTTACCTTGGGACTACAGAACGGTATTCCGGGAAATCCCCATGTACTGCATATTTACTTTGGGACTACGGAACAGTATTCCGGGAGATCCCCCTGTCTTGCATATTTACTTTGGGACTACGGAACTGTATTCCGGGAGATTCCCCCTACATATTTACTTTTGGGACTACGAGACGGTATCTTGGGAGATCCTCTGTTGAATTGTTGTGTTCTGAGCTGTGTTTTTTCCATTATTTGTTCGTCGTTACACTTCAGTCTTTATTATTGTGATATCTCCGTTGTTTTGCTTCATTATATATATATATATATATATGTGTGTGTGTGTGTGTGTGTGTTCTAGAAGGGCCCTGACCTGATCTCATCACTACTCGGACGAGGTTAGGCTTGGCACTTACTGAGTACCATTGTGGTGTACTCACGCCCTTCCTGCACATGTTTTTCGTGTGTAGATCTAGGTACCTCTCGTCTGCCTCATTATTAGTACAGCCGACCTACCAGAGACTTCAAGGTACATCTGCACGCGCCCACAGATCCTAGGAGTCCCCCTCTATCCTTTATATTGTTTTCCCTCCTTACCTCTTTAGACTATGTATAGGAGACAATTAGACAGCTTTTCATAGAGCCTATGACTTGTGATTCCGGGTTTTGGGAAATATTGTGTATATTGAGTATTGGTTTTACTTGTACATGCCGAGCGACATTATACCATTCTATAGTATTTATTGAAGTTTAGTTGTTCAATTATTGCCTTACTGTTATTTTGAAGTTATTAGGCTTACCTATTCGTAGCGACTAGGTGCCGTTACGACATCTTACGGAGGGGGAAATTGGGCTGTGACATAGAACCTCCTGTGAGGTCCTATCAATTATTATGCCTTTATGCTCCTTTTGAGCAATTGCCTTCATGTTATGATCAACTTGGTCATTTGTTCCTTTCTTTTTTGGGGAATTCTTATCCTTGCAACCGATTGGTCTACCACGTTTAAGGCGTGGCCTAGACTCATTTTCATTATCATATTGTCCAGCTAGGACATCAACTCGAATTGGAGCATTTACAGCTGGAATATGCGATTTAGTAACCCGTGGAGGTTAGTAAATGCATCTGGCAGTTGATTTGTAATATTTTGCATATAAATGATCTTTGAACTTCTTGCTCACATGATTTGTAGGAGGATCCAAATGAGATAGATATAATATGTTCCAATCTATCTCTTTTTCCAGTCGTTTATTTTCTCCCCCTAATGTTGGAAAAACCGATTAATCAAAATGACAATCAGCAAATCTGGCTGTAAACAAATTTCCTGTCATAGGCTCCAAATATTTATTTAATAATACAAAGAGATTCATAACTGTAACGACCTGGCCAATCGTTTCTAGAGTTACAACCCCGTTTCACCCATTTCTGCTTCTTTTGTTCTTTACAGTTATATTGTATCTTACCGGTTTGGTTGGTTCGGGTCTGGAGTGGTTTCGGAGTGAATTGAGACACTTAGTCTCTTAATTGGAAGCTTAAGTTGGAAAAGTCGACCGGATGTCGACTTGTGTGTAAACGACCTCGGATTTGAATTTTTATGGAGCTCCATTAGGTGATTTTGGACTTAGGAGCGCGTCCAGAATGTGATTTGGAGGTCCATAGTAGAATTAGGCTTGAATTGTCGAAAGTTGGTTTTGGCGATTTTGGCCTGCAATGGAAATTTTGATATCGGGGTCGAAATGGAATTCCAAAAGTTGGAGTAGGTTTGTGGTGTCATTTTTGACTTGTGTGTAAAATTTGAGATCAAACGGATGTGGTTTGATAGGTTTCGACGTCATTTGCGGAATTTAGAAGTTTAAAAGTTCTTAGGCTTGAATCTGGGGGTAATTCAGTGTTTTAATGATGTTTTGAGTGATTCGAAGGTTCGCCTAAGGTTGTATGGGGTTATATGACTTGTTGGTAGGATTGGTTGAGGTTCCGAGGGCCCCGGGGGTGTTTCGGATGCCCATCGGAAGGAAATTTTTGACTTAATGGCAGATTTTTCTGGTGTTCTGGTGCTTCGCACCTGCAGTGGGGAGTCCGCAGGTGCGGCCTCGCAGAAGAGAGGAAGAGGTCGCAGGTGCAGGCAAGCCTAGGCTATACTGGAAGCATAGGTGTGGAGGAAGGAACTCCGCAGATGCGGAAGAGGAGTCGCAGATAAGAAATATGGCAAGAGTAGGAAGAACTGCAGAAGCGGGCAGGGCCCGCAGGTGCAAGTAGGTGACCGCATATGCGGAATCTGGGGACTTATGTGAGTTCTGCACCTGTAATGGAAATTCCGCAGGTGTGGCGTCGAAGAAGCGACAAAAGGGTCGCAGGTGCGATTTTGCTGGGCAGAAACTATAAATAGCAGACTTCGGGATTTTTCCCCATTTTCACATTTTGGAACACAGAGTTTGGGGATTTTTTAGGAGATTTTCAAAGGGAACTCGAGGTTATCACTAAGGTAAGTTCCTTGAGCCTATTTATTTTTAGTAATGGTGACTTCCCATTGATTTTACACCGTATTAGTGAGGTTTTGGAGTTAAATTTGGGGGTTTAGGGTTTGGGAATTGGAGAGTGAACTTGGGGGTTTTGGAGGGGAATTTTAGGTCGGATTTTGATAAATTTGGTATGGTTAGACTCTTGAGTGAATGATATTTAGGGTTTTGTGTTTTTTGTCGTGTTTCGGGACGTGGGTCGTGGGGCGGGTTGAGCCGATTTGGGATTTTTGGTGCAAATTTAGTAGTTTTCGATCCCTTTTGCCTATTGTAATTGTGTTGTACTTCTTGTGTTTAGATTCGGGATGTTTGGAGGCTGAATTGAGAGGCAAAGGCATCGCGGAGTACAGATTTGCTCGGTTCGAGGTATGTAACGGTTTCAAACTTGGTCCTGAGGGTTCGAAACCCCATATTTAACTGTTATGTGATTGGTATTGAGGTGACGCGCATGCTAAGAGACAGGCTTGCAGGCGTGCACCGTGAGAATTGTAACCTGGTTGGCTCCATGGCACCATATAGAGACTCTATCTCATTGATGTTCATGTTTTCACTATGTGATAAAGTAGTTAAACTGTCAATCATGTTAGATATCATGTTTAGGCTTATTGCCATATTGTGGAGACCCAAGTGGTCATTTTTTGCTGTCACTTTACTATTTTTACTGATATTTTGTATTCAGTCATGTACATGCATTTATGTCATATAGCAATCTTAGTTGCTATCGATTGTATCATCATATTATTGTTTCGGGCTAGTTTCATGATATTTTGAGCCCATGAGTGAGATTGGAGAGGTTGATGACTGAGTAAGGTCGAGAGCCAATTGTGAGTGATATATATGGGATCGGGATGCACGCAGCAACAGATACTTTGATGTTATGATAGCACTTGGGTTGTAGGATCCCCTCCGGAGTCTATAACACACCCCCAGTGAGCGCAGTTGATATTATTGAGGATGGAACTTCCCTAGACATGTATCTTGTCCGAAGTACTTGTTACCTGGAGATGGATCTTCTCCACAGGGCTGGATTGCCCTTATTCCTCGGTACTGGGTGACCTATGATCAGCGTTATATATATATTTCGGGATGGATCTTCTCTAGGCCGTATGATCCATATACAGTATCAAGTGGTTGAGATATCGAGAGTGAGAGCATTTGAGGCTGACAGCATGGTGCATCACTTACAGCATGTGCATTGGCATGTAGTAACAGTAGAGTCATATTCATTACACAGTACGTATAAGCTTTATTTCCTGGTTATGAATTGCCTAATTGATTTAAGAGCATGTTTACGTTTCTGCACAGTTATTTTTATGTTATTTGCATCGGTTGAGTTCATCATTATCTTCAGTCCAAAGTTTGGACTTGTTAATTACTGAGTTGATGTACTCACGTTACTCCATACACCTTGTGTGCAGATTCAGGCATTTCTGGTCGCGGTGATGGCTGCTGATTTAGGCATCGAAGTTTGGGACTATCGAGGTAGCTACATGGCGTTCGCGGATCTTGATTTCCCTTCCTTAGTTTATCTGTATTTTCAGTTTATTACTCTAGATGTTGTTTTGGATTATGTTCCGGTTATTAGACGCTTCTGTACTCACTAACGTCACGATTTTTGGGAGGGTTGTATCGTATTTTGGATAATTCTATTTTCAAAAAGGGGTTTTTTCCTTTAAATGTTAAATCTTTCCACTATTATTTCAAAAGGTGTTTTACTATCTTAGAAAATGTTGAATTTGGTCTTTCCTAGTTCCACGTTAGGCGCCATCACGACACGATCGGTTTTTGGGTCTTGACAAGTTGGTATCAGAGCCTACGTTACATAGGTCTCACGAGTCATGAGCGGGTTTAGTAGAGTCTTGTGAATCGGTACAGAGACGTCCGTACTTATCTTTGAGAGGCTACAGAACCAATAGGAAAATTCCACATTCTTGAATTCTTGTCGTGCGAATATGTTGATTCTGGCAAACTAAACTTCAGCTGTTTCATTCTCTCACAGAGGGTGAGGACTCGTACTACCGGGCAGGAGGGCCAGCTACCAGTACCACCAGTCAGGGCCGCGAGAGGCCGAGGTCGCGGTAGAGGCCGTGGCGGGGGCGTAGGTGCAGCCCCCGCAGCAGCTGGGGCAGTACCTTCAGATCCACCAGTTTCCCCGGGTCCGGACCAGAACCAAGTTGTGGATGCACCAGCGTGACCAGCTCAGGCACCACCTATGCTCATCGTGATTCTTGGCCTTCAGGAGGCCTTTGCTCAGATTCTGACCGTGTGCACCGGCCTTGCTTAGGCGGTCTCTGTCTCAACAGCCGTAGCCGCAGCCACTTCTCAGGTCGAGGGAGCCACTCAGACTCCCGCCTCCCACACACCTGAGTAGGTTGTACGGGGAATCCAGACACCGAGGGCACGGTGAGATTAGACCGTCATTCTTAAGATGAACAGTAATGAAAAAGCATTAAAGGACTTAGATTTATGCATATATGATAAGCAACAAGAGTAACCTGGAGTTTGGTAGCAGACCTCAGTAACAATAAATCAAAGTAAGAGTTATGGCAGTAAAGTCATACGGATGGATAAACGGATCTATGAAATAAGGTATAACAATATTCGTAAGTTCAACAAAGTATCGAGCAAAGAACTTCAGTATACCTATATATGCCCAGAGAGACATCTTGTCAAGCTCTGTATATGCTTACAAAGTGAGGCCTAGAGATTGGCTAAAAACTGGAGGAAAAGGGAGAGAAGAGTCGCATAGGTGCACATACAAGGAAAAAGTCGTACATGCTGCATGACAGAAAGTAGCAAGAGTTACGATATTGAAAGAATTCCGACCATAGACTGTGGTGTGAGAAATAGGCCTAAAGTGGGGAATGCCCTGGCCTTTGGATTTATACAAAGAATAGTTTCCTAAATGGCAAGAAAAGTATTAAAGTATTGGCAAGAGCTATGGATTATGAGAATGATAAGTGCATCAGTCAATATTTGAGGACGAATGTTCCAAATGGGGGAATGATGTTACGCCCCATATTTTTGTACGTGGAAGTACATCATAAGTAAATTGATATAAGATCGAAAATGAGAAGTTACATTCCGTATTTTCGTACGGTAAAGTTTCGTTATAAGCTAATCGACGTAAGTTCAGGAATGAGATTATTTTGAGATTATAAGCATTATGCTATTTTAAACAAGTGACGATAAATTAGTGAAGGTGAGAGGGTAAACAAATCAAAGAAAATGAATTTTTATCAAAGCTTGACATATTGTGACAAATATGGCCCAAGCTAAAATACCCAGTACTTATGGACTAGTGCCATACAAGGTACCACATGACCATGATAGAAGGGTATATAAGGTATATTAAAAGTGAGTAGTATTTTAAGTAATTTGAGGTAATTCTTAATTGTGTGGGTAATTGATTAATTATTGGGTAATGGGAAATTGCCTAGTTAATTAAGAAATTATTGGGTAATTAATTAAAGAGTTGAATAAGATTTAACCCTTCTCCCACGTGGCAGTAAACTACCCCATGAATTGTGACTCTTAAATCATTACATTATATGGCAAGATTAGAGATGTGAAATTTGGCATTCTTAAAAATGTGAGTCACATATCCACTATTAAGAAAGAGTCACATATCCATTCTTAACATATTCATTCGTAAGAAAGAGTTACATATCCATTCTTAAGAAAGAGTCACATATCCATTCTTAAGAAAGAGTCACATATCCTTTCTTAAGAACGTGAGAGTCATATATCAGAACGTAAGATTTGGCAATTATAAGGGAATGCGGTGCAATCTTTACCAAGAATATCATACAAATTTTTTCCTACTCCAGGAATGTTAAGGCTAAGCCTTTCCTTTATTTTGTCATGATCTCGTAACTACATGTGTTTGATAACGAGGCATAAAGAGAAGTTCATACTCCTGAATTTATATACATTATCCTAGTCTCATAAGTTACAGTATTCTCCCTTGTCGGGACTTCATATTTAATTGAGTATTGTCTTCTTTCAGTCAAGAGAGCAGAGAGTCTATAGATATAAATACACAGTATTACAACATTTTCACCACCATCGAGCTATAATCGATGGGCCAGGCCCCTATTAGGAAACCACTGATAATATGATAAGTTATATACCGAGCCTACTATGGTCGATCGCCTATGAGCGGGCCCATCATGGCCGAGATACAGAGCCTAGTATGGCCGAGCGCCTATGAACGAGCCTGCTACGATAGAGAAGTTATATATACCGAGCCCTATAAGGCCGGACATCTATTTTACTTACTATATTGAAAGAGTTGAGTCAGTATCAGCAGGTAAGCATATCTTCAGATTATCTTTGACTCCCAGTTACTTTTAGTTATTATATTATCAGTTCAGTTTTAGCTTTCACATATTCTGTTGCCTTACATACTCAGTACATTATTTCGTACTGATGTCTCTTTTCTGGGAACGTTGCATTTCATGTGTGCAGGTTCAGACAGACAGACGAGTAGATCTCCTCAGTAGGTGTTGCCTGAGTTCAGCTTGATCGGTAAGCTCCGCATCCTTCGAAGTTGTCGGATCCAAAGTTTTATGTACATCTTGTGTATATATGTATATATATGTTATGGATAGGTCAGGGCCTTATTCCGATCACAGTACATCCATCAATAGAGGCTTGTAGATATATTCTGTCAGTTAGTGCATTATGTTGGGCTTATAAGCCTTGCATGTATATTTTGTTAGTTTGCCAGTTGTAGTAGTTATATCGGCCTTGTCGGCCCAGTTTTATATTGATGTTTTGTCAGCGTTCGTAAATTGTCAAAGTATGAAATTATATGTTCAGAGTCCCTTAGTCGCAAGTTGGTACGTAAGGATAGGTGAGGCACCGGGTGCCGGTCTCGACCCCTAGGTTTGGGGCGTGATAGAAGTGCTATCAGAGCAGTTCTGTTCTAGGGAGTCTACAAGATGTGTCTAGTAGAGTTTTGTTTATGGGTGTGTAGTGCAGCTACAGGGAATTTAGGATTGTCACTCTTTATTTTTACTCTAGATCATGTGGTAGAGCTCAATTGTAAGAAATCACTTTTCTAAACTCTATCTTATTCATAATACGACGATGCCTACATCTAGAAGGACGGTTGGAAAGGGACTGAATGTGGCTGTGGAAGAATTGAGTCAGAGGAATTCAATTTTGCATCATGCTTATGATGAGTAAATGTAAGGTCTCCAGCAGAACATGTGGGTACTAAGACGTGTAAGCTTCGTGATAAGGATTCCTAAGGAAATAATATCAATCCACTCTTACGGTAAAAAAGAATAAGAGAATCAGAAGGTAGACACAAGTTTCAGCAAGTAAAAGAAGCAAGGTAAAGAAGCGTACAAGGTACCTAGTTAATGAAGATTAACAGTATTTACAATTCAAGCAGAGAAATATAATCATTTTTAGTTACCTTCAATTGTAACAGAGGTATGTACAATTGGTCACAACCATCTTAGTTATTCTCCATGGGAGCCAACAGATATAGTTTAAGAGAAGGACAGGATATCAGGATATCAGGATCCAGTTGGGGTTAAAGTAACCCAAAATTTTAGATGGATTTGTAGCGTTAGCTGACATTTTCGAAGGATACTACAAAGATAGGCACTGAAAGCCTGGAAGGGATAAATATTTCCTTAGTGTGGCTCCCGTCCCTAATAGAGGGAGAATGGTGGGCAACCCGAAGAGCCAGTGGATGGAGCAAAGGGAGATAAAAGTAAAGGAATGTCTTGTCGAAGTTTTCAGAATAAAGTGATTGACAAAAATATTAGAAATAAATAAGAAGAGAGTTAATGGAGCATTATGAGTAAGACGTGATACATGGATGACAACGGTAGATAAAAAAAATGACAGTATTACAGAGTCTATGGTCAAGGGAAGGAAAAGACGAGAACTGACAGGCCTTGAGACAACAAAAGAGTATAGGCCATAAAGTCATAGCCTCATTTCGAGAAATAAGTTCGTGACTCCAACGCGACTACCAGAAGAAAAATTAGACCTCAAAATAATAGAAATCAGTATGGGCTAGTGAACAAGATAAACTAAACATGAATTAGGGGCTGAGTGATTTGATAGTGGTCGACATCGTGAGAATTTCAAATTTCGTTCCGGCGATAATAGGATGGACAACAAAAGAAGATTCATGAGAAATTTAGAGAATGGTCATTCAGGAAAATGCTTCCCTAAAGAAAGCAATGTGAGAAAAGTTAAGCTTAAGGGACTGTATGTACCATTATACTAAGTGTCACCCTCACGAGTAACGAATTTTGTTATCCTTGGTATAGAAGGATTACCGCAAGGCGAGTAAGGGTCATCGATGATGTGAAAAGATGCCAAAGATGAAAAGGTAAAACATCTATAGGTAGATCGTCGCGGCTCCAACTCTTAGTACTCCCCTAAAGGGGGGAATATGAAGTAACATGATATTAAGTCAGAATTAAGTAGTTCTAGTAACTATGGAGTAGTAAATAAGGAATGCAATAAAAATGAGAAAGTGGTGAAATTGCACCTATTCAAAGCCTACAAATATGCTATGATTCCAGAACATTATGCAAACACGATGTCAAGGAGATAAAGTAAGGGTTTCTGCCCGAGATATTATTGATAAATAAGGAGCCAGTGCGGGACGTAAGTTAAGACAAGGAAATAACCCAAGAAAGATTACATGGAATATTGATATGAGAATGAGCCAACGAGTAGTTGGTAGTTGATTCAGGAAGAGCCTAGTTATGGCTAGACAAAAAGATACATAAAAATCAACAGATCGTGCAAGATAAACATAGTAAACCCCAACATGAGGAGTTTAATCTCGCAGATATTGTAGACATGTAATTTTTGACCCTCCCCGTGATTTTACACAGTATAACATTTAAATATTTAGTTTAGGTCTAATATCATTATTTTAACTAGTTTTGACCTTTTTACTTTATTTTATCGCAAAACTTAAGATTATAAAAAATAGTTTCATTTTGTAGTCATACTATTTTGCTAGGATTTTTATTTTTATAAAATCTTTGAAAAATACCAAAAAAATAATTTCAACTTTAATTCTTAGTTTTATTTTTAATATAATAATTTATTAAAATCAATTAAGAGTTATTTTATATTTTTCTTATAAGTATTTTAGAAGCAACTTCTTAGCGTAATTTTGTAGATTTAGAGCCCAACTCAGACCTAAGCCCAGAATTCTCAAGTCCATTCCCCTTAGCCCAATACCTATTAACCTAACCATAAAATATATACCCTGTATAAGGCCCTTTAATCTTCATCACACAAGAAAGAGACAACAGCAGCTTCCCAACGCCTTCACCCCTCCCTAAGAGAGAGTGTCGTTTTCAGCCTAAGAGAGAACGGCTTCACAAAAAAGAAAGCTGAGCGGCCAACCTTTCTTCTCCAATCTCCCAAGACCAAAAATGAATTAATCAGTAGTACTCCACCTTCAATCTCTAAGCCTAGCGGAGACTCCTTCCAAGTAGGAAAAACAAGAAACACCCCAAAAATATGGAAGCCAACCATGCACCATCAAAACTCAGCCGCACCCCAGCCCTTCCCGCTATGAGCTCGCTGGAATCAATGGCTTCTTGGACAAAAAAGAAGACACTGACTTAAAAAAAGAAAAGAATGAACCAACCCTCTTACCCCCCAAAAATCCGCCACCTCCTCCAAAACAACATCATTAATACACCAAAAATGCGTCAAAATCATCTCAGTGAGGTCGTGTTAGAGTTCCATCTATCGAGTTTGTCGACTTCGTCGAGCTCCATTATGGTTCAAGGTTGTTTGCGTTTGCAATTTCGGCACGGTTGCTGGGTTTTGTATCGTTAGCTGAAGCATCGTGACTGTTGTACAAAACTCGCTTCTGGATCTTTCAAATATATTGGAGAAAAGTTCTTATTTTTTTGGTTCTACAAAAGGTGCAATCTATGTTTCTTTTAATATCTATTATTACTTCAATTTTTTGTTACTAATTAGTATGTCATCTGTTCGATGTTATTTTTAGGATCTTGTAGTTTTTTTAGTTGCTGTTTTTCATATAAACGTGTGCATGTGATTTGATTTTTATTTCTATTCCTTTTAGGATTCAAAGACCCAAGTACCATTTCTACTGATTTTCTTGTGTAATGAATGTGTATTTAGTTTCCATTTGAGTGAAACAGTGAATCAACTAAAAATGAGATGTTTATGTGAATTGTTCGATACATGCTCTCAATTAGGACACTGTTGTTAGTTAATTGAATTTGCTATAACGTGTCGGTTTGAACTCGAAACTCAAATTAATAAAAACTAGCATACTAATTGAAAAATGATTCAAATGGGTGTTGCAACGTTTGGTTTAGCTAACGCCTAGAACGGGCTATAGATCTAAATAATAACCGTGAAATAACTTCTATGATTTGTTGAATAATCCGTGGATATCAAATGTTATTTTGAGGTGAAGTTGAAAAATGAGGATTCAGTGTATGAATATTAAAAGCTGACGTTAATTTCTTTAATAACTGCTTCCTTTTTTTTTTTACCGGATAAATGTGTCAAATGTGCGATTTGTAGAACAATAATTCCATTTTTTTGGGTGTTCGAATTGTTTTGCTTGATTTCTCTTGTTTCTTTTTTTTTTTACTGATATTTTCTGTTTTGTTCACTGTTGATCCCATACGAAATTTTAAGTGTTCATTTGTTTTCATTACTTGTCATATTATCTTATTTCATGTTAGATATTAGTTTTTTTTTTTTTTGGATGCATCAACGTTGTAAATCATCTGTTTGGTTTAATTGAGCTAGCAGATGATGTAGATTTGTTTTGGCTGATTAGTTTCATAAAGATAAAATAGTAACGAGAGAAATAAGGCACTATTAATAATAAATCATCGTGGCTATGGGTACGACTCTCGTGTCATGGTCGCGATACATAAATCCTAACTCGGGTGTGGCAACTCATGCTCCCGACCATAACTTCAAACAATATTAAAATCACATGTTGCAATCGCGGGTGCATTTCATGTGACGCGGTTGCGATGTGTCTAAAATAACAAGTGCATGCCATCGTGACTTGTTCCAAGATAAGTCCATAAATACCAAAAAGGATTTATACCCCGTAAAGCTAAAATACCTCTTTTAGATAAAAATTCCAAAACTTATAGAATAGTTGAGTATTGCCTCAAATGGGCATTTTTAACCATCATGATCATAGTCATGACTATATAACCTACATTTGGGTGTGGCAACTCATGTCCCCGACTCTAACTCAAAATAATAATAAAATCACATATTGTAATAGCGGGTACATTTCATGTGACGCAGTTACAATATGTCCAAAAACAAACAAGTACACGCCATCGTGACCTTTTTCAAGATAAATCCATAAATATTAAAAGCGGCTAAAAATTAAAAAGGCTAAACGCACGATAGGTTAAAACACATAATTAATCAGATAACTTAGGCCAAATATTAATGGTTAAGTGACCGTGCTAGAACCACAGAACTCGGGAATGCCTAACACCTTCTCCCGGGTTACATAATTCCTTACTCAGATTTTTGGTCGCAGTCAAATTAAAACAGAGTCTAAATTTCCTTGATTGGGATTTCAATAAACGGTGTCCCGGAACATCGTCAAAAATCCGGGTGGCGACTCTGAAAATAAATAAATAATCCCAAATCCGAATAATGTCACTTAAATTGGAAAAACTCCCTTATACCCTTCTCGAGGTAGTGAAAAAGGAGGTATGACAGATATGACATCGTAACCTTGAGAAATATTAAGATAGGAGTTGGGGTAGTTAAAGGTACCGTATGAGTGTTACGGAAGTAAAAGAGAGTGCCACTGGGAAGATAATCAAAATATCAGCTCAGAAGAACCCTACGAGCACAAGGGCATGAAGGTAAGTAAGTAAGGATAATTATAAGTAAGAAAGAACATCAAAAATTCTGTCGGGTAAACGATGTAATAAGATCGCAGCCTTGTAATAATCATAAGGTCCTCCCTAAATACTACAATGGAAGACTAGCTGAGGAAGTAAGGAAGAAGGCTTCGGCCTAATCCCAATGACCTAAAGAGGAAGTGATCTTATTACAACAGTCTCACAACAACGTTGTGTGCACTCCATAAGAAAGTGGCACCTACCGTGGTTATTGGACAAGAAGTGAAAATCAGAAGTGATATTCAATATCATATAAGTGGTATGGAATTTCAATATATATGGGCACTAAGATAAGTTAAGTATGCACATAACAAGGGGCAGAAACACCAGAAAAAGTAATTGCCTACATTTAAAGAAAGCTGAGAAGGAACGAAATGAATTATTCGATTAATGATCCAGAGTTAGTTACGTTATGAACGCACTTAAGAGTTCGGAGTTTCATACATGCATCATATACGTTGACAATCATACAACCGTATAAGATTCCGGTATAAGTTAAAAGAAAAAATTATGCCCAGGTCATAGACAAAGGATTGAATTGTTAAAGGATTGTATCATGAATATTCCACCCATGAAAGGCTAAAAGTAACAACTAATACCATGAGCCGCAGATCGGGAGATAGCTTAAACCTATATAAAGGCTGATCAGAAGAAGGGGGAAACTAAAGAGTTACATCCATGAAGTAAATCAGGAATCTGTTTATTGGACCTAGAAAATTATAGACCTCGTGATTGAGAACATTGCAGGATTACTCGTAGATATCAGAGGTACAAGAGAGATAGTACAGTAGCCATATTCTATAATGGCTCTACGAAAAAACGAGTTAGAAGAAGTACCAGCCTCATAAGAAGTCAATATGAAGCCCCCACCGGGTTGTGTATGCACCAGAGATGCAAGTATTATAATAGAGCTTCAAGTTGTGGATGTGAATTATACCTATGTATATGAAAGAGATAAAAGATGTGATGCAAGATTTTAAGGTAAGTAAAGGTGAACAATGTACGAGATACTCTGACGCAGAAGATTGTGAATAGTCCATACTTTGGATAGAAGGCTAGAAGTACAGGGATTCAGTATCTAGGAAGGATAGCGATGTCATTAGTGGCATATCTTCCAGCCTATGATTTTTAGGTATCGAGAGGTCTAGTTAAAAGAGTACAGAAGAGTTTGAGACAATGTGACGTATCGCTTGACATTCCAGGATAACATAAGAAAATATATGACACAAGCAAGTTCAAGGAAAGTTGCAAGTAGTATAAATGGTATGTGTAGGTCGCAAGCCAAAGTATGGTAGAGCAAACAAGTTTTAAGAAGACATGAGTAAGGATAAGGAGAGTCAAGTGAGAAAGTGACGAGAATGAATAAGTCCTCAGGATTAAGCCCATGAAAACAAGAGAGCTAAAGGTTTATCTAAGTTATAAAAAGTTCAGTATAGCCTGAATGAACTCAAAGGAGTGTAAGATTAATAGCATCTAGAAGAAATGAAATGCTGCCTTGGTAGTGGAATAAGGGTGTGACTGTGACAGATAAATGATGACGTTTGGGCCTACGATTGAGTAATGAATTGAAGAGAATTTCATGAATTGTACATGATTAAAATACCCGTGTAAGGTGAATCATATTGGGATGCTATAAAATACGGTTATGGAAGTATAGTATCGCCCCTAGATGGATCAATCTAAATACTCCAGATGTCCCCAATGAGACGTGAGCCCTAGCGGCAGTGTTACATATGAGATTAAGTTATCAGTGGTAGATGATAGATCAACATTAAGGTTAATCAATAATGGATGGACAAAAGTCACAAAGTATGAGGTGAGATTAGGCCGTCATTCTTAAGATGAACTGTAATGAAGAAGCATTAAAGGACTTAGGCTTCTGCACATATGATAAGCAACAAGAGTAACCTGGAGTTTGGTAGCAGACCTCAGTAACAATAAATCAAAGTAAGAGTTACGGCAGTAAATTCATACGGATGGATAAATGGATCTATAAAATAAGATATAACAATTAACAATATTCGTAAGTTCAACAAAGTATCGAGAAAAAAAACATCAGTATAACTATAGATGCCCAGAGAGACATCTTGTCAAGCTCTGTATATGCTTACAAAGTAAGGCCTAGAGATTGGCTAAAAACTGGAGGAAAAAGGAGAGAAGAGTCGCATAGGCACACATACAAGGAAAAAGTCGTACAAGATGCATGACAGAAGGTAACAACAGTTACGAGATTGAAAGAATTCCGACCACAGACCGTGGTGTGAGAAAGAGGCCTAAAGTGGGGAATGCCCAGGCCTTTGGATTTATTCAAAGAATAGTTGCCTAAATGGCAAGAAGAGTATTAAAGTATTGGCAAGAGCTATGGGTTATGAGAATGATAAGTGCATCAGTCAATATTTGAGGACGAATGTTCCAAAGGGGAGAACGATGTTACGCCCCATATTTTCGTATGTGGAAGTACGCCATAAGTAAATTGATATAATCTTGGAAATGAGATATTACATTCCGCATTTTCGTACAGTAAAGTTTTGTCGTAAGAAAATCGACGTAAGTTCGGTAATGAGATTATTTGGAGATTATAAGCATTATGCTATTTCAAACAAGTGATGAGTAAATTCATGAAGGTGATAGGGTAAAACAATCAAAGAAAATGAATTTTCGTCAAATTTTGACATGTTGGGACAAAATACGACCCGAGCTAAAATACCCGATATTTATGGACTAGTGTCATACAAGGTACCACATGACCATTACAGTAGGGTGTATAAGGCATGTTAAAAGTGAGTGTCGCGGCCCTTTTTCTCGTGAAATCGGGTTTCGACATTTGACAACTCCTTTTGAGATGGGTATTAAAAAGAAGAGTCGCCACCTAACAATTTTTAAGGTGCGTTAGGGCACCTATTTGCAGATAACTCTGTTTGACTAGTCTACATCACCAAAGATCGGGTAAGGGCTCGAAATTACCTTGAAGGGAAGGTGTTAGGAACCTCTCGAGGTCCACAACGGTGGGTCCCGACCGAACTTAATTAAGCGAATTAGTCTTAAAGGAAAATAAAAAAATTTAGACAACTATTATTTCAAAACATGAATTAAAAGGGGTCCTAAGTTTTTTAGCCTATAGGATCATTTCCATGCAAACTTGGTAACTTTCCCCAAGTTGGGGTTCTACACATAGTATTAGCGCACGGGTCATCATTTCCTTTACTAGCCAATTACTATCTTTCAGTTGTTACTTAAGTATTCTAGTAGCTTCTAACTCGTGCCTTATGCGTGCACTATCCGTCCCTTACCTATGGTCCTGGAGGTGTTTATGACCTCTATTTAAGGTAGTTATATACTGACCTATGTTGCTTAAAATGAGAAAAATCTACGTGACAAACAAAATTCAGATAGGACTATCATGTAAGGAGAAAATAAGGGCTCATGTTAACCTCCACAAGTAACAACAAATGCACGCATTTCATACAACAAATTTCATTAATTTAGGATCCTATAGGCAGGATATCTAGATGGGCATAAACAGAATGTAAGAAACCAGTTTATTAAAATGAGCATTAGGACCTACTGGCTTGCCTACTAATTTGATTAAATTCTGAATCTAGGCAAATTTCAAGCAGCAATGGATCACAGTTTTAGACTCAGAATTCTTAATAACCCTAGAAGTTTTCCTAAGTGATAACCGGAGCAGAATCCTATGGGCATGGCATCCACAATTGTTAATTATAGACCGTTACTGATTTTAACCTCATGAAAACAGATTTTATCTCTTTAGATCCTACAGGCATGCTTTCTAATTTGCATAATTAATGAACTCTTATAGGCATGATTTCTAAGTGTTGAAACTGATTTGCTTATTTTCTATACACATGGTATCTAAATTGAAGAAAACTGATTTTTATATCTCCTATATGCATGATATCTAAGTTGAAACTGATTTTAATCCCTATAGGCATGAATTATATTAATCACATGTGGGCAGAATTTTAGACAAGTCACAAGGAAAGTTTATTAATTCATACAAATATGATCCTATATACATGATCACTAATGCACGTTGAGATTGGAAATATGTGTAGATCCTATGAACATGGATTCTAATGCAGAATTAACAAAAGACCTATAGGTAGTGTCTCTAATATGCCGAAAATATGAAGATTCAGAGTCACAAACAGTCAGAAAAATATCCTATAGGTAGGATCTCTAAATGAATAGTAACATGCACATAAGGAACCAACACAATAGACCTATAGGCACGATTTTTACTCGAGTTTTTTAACAAAGATATATAAACCCCCCTCCCCTCCCCCAGCTTTTACTAATAACCTCAGATCTGGTTATTTACAGAGATTATTACATTATTACAAACCAATAATGAATAAATTACACAACAAAATCCATTATACTGTAGGGAGCCTTCATAGGCCCAATATTAACCTGGAAACCAGGCCTTCAAGCAAAGAAAGTCTGAAGTATACATGTGGTCCATCCATGATACACAAAATTAGGCTTCTGGTGTGTCAAAGTTTCCAAAGGCTTCAGGGACCCCGGGCAATGCTCACACCAGAACCTTACTTAGAGAAATAGTTTGTAAAAGATTGGAAGACCAGCCCCAATGTGTCCGAGTTCAGAGGAGTCTCAAGGACCCTAAGTAATGCTCACACTGGGGTGGTAAGAACCTAGATAACAAGGGTAGGAGTTTGAAAACAGTATATAAAGGGTAGGGGAACAGTTTTAGAAAAACAATTTCATTTTTAGGAGCAAACAAATTCAATTTACAGGACTGCAAACAGAACTTCACCTAGCACAAACAGATTCCATATTTAGCATATGGTTCAAACAAACTGGTATTGGTTTAGACATAGATATTGTACCAGTATTTAAAGCAATCACAAAAGAGAAAGGATACTTGAACTAATAGACATAATTGGTATCATATTACATGTTTGAAGAACAGGGAACATACAACTGACTAATCAGGGTTTCACATTATTGAAGATGACTTAGTTTAGCAATTATCACTAAGTGGGATCATATAGGCATGTATTAAGCAAAAACATGCTGAAGTTTGAAATAATTAAACAAAAAAATACATAAAACATGACAGAGTAGCAGGAACCAAAGCATACTAGTTTAGAAAGAAGTAAGCAGGAATCATAGATCAGATAGAAGCATGCTAAGGTTGAATTAAAATAACCACATAAGCACATAGAACAAAATAGGATAACAGGAGTTAACACATACCAGTTAGGAAGAAGGTAGTAATAGCATTTTGGATCCAGAGAATTTAGCCTTGGCTTCCAGCTGGCTAAACAGTGCAGCAAATCAGAGTGATAGAAAAGTTTATGAGAGAACAGACAGCTTTGAGAATTTGAATTGTAAGAATTGTTCAGTAAAGAAGTTGTGCGTGTGAGTGTAAGAGTCTCAGTGTAAGTCTCTTCGTATGTAGGTAGCTGTGTCTGAGTGTAACTGTGTAAGCATGTTCGAAATCAGAACAATGAAAGGCTTTTTATACCATACAGTAGAGTAAAACCAAATAAGGTAGGAAAATCAATGGCACACAAATAAGGTATAAAAAATCAACTAACCAATCAATTAAGGTTAACACAAACCAATTAATAGGACAAAATCACATAAGTATTACTTAAATTAAGGAGAATCTTTCACGGAATAAATCAACAGACAAGACTAGGGCTAAATAAGATAAGCAGTAAGTCTAAAAATCAATTATAAATCTGCCCCAATAATCAAAGCACAAAAGTCAGGCCAGTAATAGAATCAAGGAAAGTAGCATCAATTACTAATCACACATAAGGAAAGAATAGGTAAAATCCTGATAAGGAAATATCGGTATTAACACAATTTCAAACCCTAATTTAAGCAATAAAATAAATTAACATGCTAATTTATAGAGATGAGGTAAACGGGGAAGAACAGTGAAATAAATGGTCGAATTAATTGAAACCCTAAGTCATAAAGGCATGGAGATGAAACTCAAGCAAAAGAAATCGGTCGAAAAGTAAAGAAGAAAATCAGAGTTGAACATTTAAATGTTTTAAACATTTTTTGCAGAAATCCTTTAAAAATCGAAACCTTAGCCTTTAGGGTAAAATAAAAATCGGTTAACAATAAGAGCAAAACAAAAATCTTTGAGGAAAAATGCCAAACAGACACAAAAATACTTCAGATCTATAGAGATCTGGACAGATTCAAACGGAAAATAGCTAAGTTTATGAAGATCAATAGAAGTGAATCAAATCTGGTTTGAACCAGAGATTTGAAACCATGGAAACGCGAAAGTGGTAGTACTCACAGACATAGGAGTGAATATAGATGGATTAGTCGAGAAAAGAGAGATGTTGAACCAAGTCTGGTTCGAATCTCTTGAGAATCCATCAAGTAGCATGAGAATCACAACACTAGTAGAGAGATGAGTCCGGATAAGGCCTGAAATCGCAAGAGAACCCCATGAATCGAAGGAATATTAGTGACGGCGGGCTAGGGTTCTAAGGGGGTGAGAGAGAAGAGAGGGAAGAAAAGAATTCAGAGGCGGCGGGTTGGGGGGAAATGAGGGTAGGGTTTAGGATTATTGTAATTACAAAAGGAAGGTTGATCCTGGACCGTTGATCTTCTGAGATCAACGACCAGGATTAAATCTAGGTTGGGGTGGGTTATGGATATGGGTTATTGGGTTGGTTTAATTGGGTTGGTTTAATTGGGCTGGAGTCCGAAAATTATTTAAAAATGGGCTATCTTTTAAATACCCATTTAATCTAATAAAATAAAATTATAAAAATAGTTAATAAATGATAAAAAATTTTTTTATTTGTGTATGAAAATGATTTAAAATAATTATTTGGATATTGAAAAAATATAAAAAGTCATTTTCGTGTAAAAATAAAGTAATTATACACACATGGACTATTATTGCAAAGTCATTGCAATTATAACCTAAAGATAAATTATGCATATAATAACTAAAGCTTAATATAAATATAAATGATAAATTTAAGCAATAAAAATTATTATAAAATCATTTTTGATGCAATTAGTAATTATTTAGATAATAAAATGATGGAATAAATTAATTTAAAATCCTTTAAAATTACAGAAAATTATGAAAAAATACTAATTGATGCTCGTGCATTATTCTGAAAATACATATGCATTTTGAAAATATATATGAGAAAAATTGGGTATCAACAATGAGTAGTATTTTAAGTAATTTGAGGTAATTCTTAATTATGTGATGGTAATTCATTAATTATTGGGTAATGGGAGATTGCCTAGTTAATTAAAGAATTATTGGGTAATTAATTAAAGAGTTAGATAAGATTTAACCCTCCCTCACATTGCAGTAATCCATCCCATGAATTGTGACTCTTAAATCATTACCTTATGTGGCAAGATTAGAGATGTGGAATTTGGCATTCTTAAAAATGTGAGTCATATATCCACTATTAACAAAGAGTCACATATCCATTCTTGACATATTCATTTTTAAGAAAGAGTCACATATCCATTCTTAAGAAAGAGTCATGTGTCCTTTCTTAAGAACGTGAGAGTCATATATCAGAACGTAAGATTTGGCAATTGTAAGGGAATACAGTGCAATCTTTCCCAAGAATATCATACAGATTTTTCCCTAATCCAGGTATGTTAAGTCTAAGTCCTTCCTTTATTTTGACATGATCTCATAACTACATGTGTTTGATAACGAGTCATAAAGAGAAGTTCATACTCCCGAATTTATATACATTATCCTAGTCTCATACGTTAAGTATTCTCCCTTGCGGGGAATTTATATTCACCACCATCGATCTATAATCAGTGGGCGGGGTTCCCTTCAGTCCCCCACCGCCATTTGTAGGGCGAGGTTGCTTTGACTGTGGAGATTTGGGTCATATTAAGAGATATTGTCCCTGCCTTTCAAGAGGTTCATCTCAGTAGAGGAGTCAGCATGTGACTTCAGCACCAGTTCCTCCTCCACCCTCCCAGCCAGCTAGGGATGGAGCTCAGTCAGCTAGGGGCCGCACGAGAGGGGGAGGCTAGGCCCATTTCTATGCCCTCCCCGCCAGATCAGATGTCATTGCTTCAGATGTTGTGATTAAAGTTAATTGTCTCAGTTTGCCACAACCTCTGTATTTTTTACCCTCGTTCCACTTATTCATATGTTTCCTCGTATTTTGATCATTTTTTTGGATATGCCCAGTGAGTCTTTAGTTTTACATGTTCATGTATCTACTTTCGTGGGCGATGCTATTATTGTGGATCGCGTATATCGGTCATGTGTGGTGACTATTGGGAGTCTGGATACTAGAGTGGATATTTTGCTGCTCAGTATGGTTGACTTTGTTGTGATATTGGGTATGGATTGGTTGTCTCCATGTCATGTTGTCCTAGATTATCACGCTAAGACCGTGATGTCGGCGATGACGGGGTTGCGAGGGTTGAGTGAAGCGGTTCTATAGACTATGTACCCAGTATGGTGATTTCATACTTGAAGGCTCAGCGGATGGTTGAGAAGGGTAGTCTATCATATTTGACTTTTGTGAGAGATGTTAGTGCAGAGACTCCTGCCATTGATTCAGTGCCGGTAGTGCGTGATTTTTCGGATGTATTTCTTGGAGACCTGTCAGGCATGTCGCTTGATTTTGGTATTGATTTGGTGCCAGACACTCAACCCATTTCTATTCCACCGTATCGTATGGCACCAACGGAGTTGAAGAAGTTGAAAGAACAACTTCAAGAACTCCTTGATAAGGGGTTATTCGGCCTAGTGTGTCACCTTGGGGTGCACTGGTTCTATTTGTGAAGAAGAAGGATGGTTCTACGAGGATGTGTATTTATTACAGGCAGTTGAACAAGGTCACAATCAAGTACAAGTATCCTTTACCACGTATTGATGATATATTTGACCAGCTTCAGGGAGCGAGGGTGTTCTCCAAGATTGATTTGAGGTCAGGGTATCACCTGCTGAAGATTCGGGATTTGGATATTCTTAAGACAGCTTTCAGGACCCGATATGGCCATTATGAGTTCCTTGTGATGTCTTTTGGGCTGAACAATGCCCCAACATCGTTCATGCATTTGATGAATAGTGTATTTCAGCCTTATTTAGACTCATTCATTATTGTATTCATTGATGACATCCTGGTGTACTCTCGTAGCCAGGAGAAGCATGCCCAGAATTTGAGGATTGTGTTACAGAGATTGAGTGAGGAGAAGCTTTACGCAAAGTTCTCCAAGTGTGAGTTTTGGCTCAGTTCAGTGGTGTTCTTGGGGCACGTGGTGTCTAGTGAGGGTATTCAGGTGGATTTGAAGAAGATTGAGGGGCTGAAGAGTTGGCCCAGACCGTCCTCAGCCATGGAGATTAGGAGCTTTCTTGGTTTGGCGGGCTATTAGCATTGTTTTATGGAGGGTTTCTCATATATTGCATCGCCCTTGACCAAATTGACCCAAAAAGGTGCTCCATTCAAGTGGTCGGATGAGTTCGAGGAGAGCTTTCAAGAGCTCAAGACTGCTTTAACCACGGCTCCAACTGTAATTCTACCATCAACTTCTGATTCTTACACCGTGTATTATGATGCCTCGCGGATAGACATTGGATGTGTTCTGATGCAGGAAGTTACATTGATTGCTTATTCTTCGTGCCAGTTGAAGACCCATGAGAAGAACTATCCTATCCATGATCTTGAGTTAGCAGCTATTGTTCACGCCTTGAAGATTTGGCGGCACTATTTGTACAGGGTTCATTGTGAGATCTATACTGATCACCGAAGTTTGCAGCATCTGTTCAAGTAGAAGAATCTTAACTTGCGTCAGGGGGGGTGGTTGGAGCTTCTTAAGGACTATGATATCACTATTTTGTACCATACCGGGAAGGCCAATGTGGTGGTCGATGCCTTGAGTCGCCGGGCGGAGAGTTTGGAGAGTTTATCGTATCTTCCAGCAGCAGAGAGAACTTTGGCATTGGATTTCAGGCCTTAGTTGGACAGCTTGTCAGATTCAATATTTCGGAGCCGAGTCGGGTATTGGCTTATATGGTCTCTAGGTCTTCCCTTTATGATCGTATTAGGGAGCGTCAGTATGATGACCCCCATCTACTCGTCCTTCAGGACAGGGTTCAGCGAGGTGATGCTAGAGATGTGACTATTGGTGATGATGGCGTGTTGAGGATGTAGGGCCAGATATGTGTGCCCAATGTAGATGGGCTACGGGAGTTGATTCTTGAGGAGGACCACAGCTCGCGCTATTCCATCCATTCGGGTGTCGCGAAGATGTACCAGGATTTGAGACAACACTATTGGTGGAGGCGGATGAAGAAGGATATAGTTGGGGTTGTGGATCGGTGTCTCAACTGTCAGCAGGTTAAGTTTGAGCATTAGAGACCGGGTGGCTTGCTTAGAGGTTAGAGATCCCAAAGTGGAAATGGGAGCGGGTCACCATGGATTTCGTAGTTGGACTCCCATGGACTTCGAGGAAGTTTGATGCTATTTGGGTAATTGTGGATCGGCTGACCAAGTCCGTGCACTTCATTCCAGTTGGTACTACTTACTCTTTAGAGCAGTTGACTGAGATTACATCCGAGAGATTGTTCGTCTTCATGGTGTCCCAGTTTCCATCTTTTCAGATAGAGGCACACAGTTTACATCGCCGTTTTGGATGGCTGTGCGACGAGAGTTAGGTACTCAGGTTGAGTTGAGCATAACCTTTCACCCTCAGACGGATGGACAGTTCGAGCGCACTATCTAGATATTGGAGGACATGTTATGCGCTTGTGTCATTGATTTTGGGGGTTCATGGGACAAGTTTCTGCCACTCGCAGAATTTGAATATAACAACAGTTATCAGTAGGGTGCTTATCGGGCGGATAATTACACTTAACGGTTCGGCTTAACAGTTATCGGATTATAAATGTAGTAATCCGCTAGCCATCCATTAAGTCAACGGGCGGATTGGTATCGGATTAACAATTATCGGGCGGCTTATCGGCTAAACCAAATATTAAAAAAAAGGAACAATCATTCGATCAATACTAATACTACACACTGTCATACACATATTAACCAACAGATATTCCTTTCGTCCTTATATTGTCACACCTTTACTTTACAGTTTACACACCCCAAATACATGCAAGATGCATAACACATGCACATTCTGGGCATTCTCAATTACACATACATCCTATTTCATCAACACCAAGACTACACACATTGTCATATACATATTAACAAAATTTGTAAAACCATAAAAGCACATTAGTTCAGTAATCAATTGAGAATTAGGAAATAGAAATTAGGGATTTAGCCATTTAGAGTTTCAATAGTACTTTATATACATAGGAATAAAAGTGTAAATATATGAGTTTTTAACGGATTAATGGTTTTCCCGATAAGAAAATTGAGTAGTCCGCCCCCAAACCGTTAAGCCATTAATTATAAAATCTCAATCCGTTCCCCATCCATTATCCTGATAATCCGATACCAATAAGCCAATAAGTCATCGGTTCGATTAACGGTTTCGGTTCGGTTCGATTTTGGACATCCCTAGTTATCTGTCGAGCATTCAGATGGCTCCGTACGAGGCTTTATATGGGAGGCGGTGTAGATCTCCGGTGGGATGGTTTTAGCCATATGAGGCTAGGCTCTTGGGTACAAACTTGGTCCAGGATACATTAGACAAGGTGAAACTGATTCAGGAGCGCCTATGCACGATGCAGCCTAGGAAGAAGAGCTATGCAGACAAAAAGGTCAGTGATTTGTCTTTCACGGTCGGGGAGAAGGTTCTGCTAAAGATATCACCCATGAAGGGTGTTATGAGTTTTGGAAAGAGGGTCAAGTTGAGCCCCCGGTTCATTGGGTTTTTTGAGATACTTCAAAGGATATGGGAGGTGGCTTACAAGCTTGCCTTGCCACCTAGATTATCGAGTGTGCATCCTGTATTTCATGTTTCTATGCTCCGAAAGTATATCGGTGTTCCATCCCATGTTTTAGATTTCATCATGGTTCAGTTGGAGGGTAATATGACTTATGATGTAGAGCCGGTGGCCATTTTGGAGCGGCATGTTCAGAAATTGAGCTCAAAGGATATAGCTTCAGTGAAGGTGCAGTAGAGAGGTCATCCCGTGGAGGAGGACACTTGGGAGACCGATCGAGAGATGCAGAGCATATATCCACACCTATTTGAGACTCCAAGTATGTTTCTAGACCCGTTCGAGGATGAACGTTTGTTTAAGAGTGGGAGGATGTAACGACCTGGCCGGTCGTTTTGAGAGTTACAACCCTAATTCCCCCCATCTCTACTTCTTTTGTGATTTACAGCTGTATTTTATCTTACCGGGTTGGTTGGTTCAGGTCCAGAGTGGTTTCGGAGTGAATTGAGACACTCAGTCTCTTAATTGGAAGCTCAAGTTGAAAAAGTCGACCGGATGCTCACCTGTGTGTAAACGACCTAGGATTTGAATTTTTATGGTCCTTTTAGCTTCGTTAGGTGATTTTAGACTTAGTAGTTCAGGCGGAATGTGATTTGGAGGTCCGTAGAGGAATTAGGCTTGAATTGGCGAAAGTTAGAATTTTGGCGAGTTCGGAATGGAATTTCAAAAATTGGAGTAGGTTTGTGGTGTAATTTTTGACTTGTGTGTAAAATTTGAGTTCAAAGAGATGTGGTTTGATAGGTTTTGGCGTCGTTTGCGGAATTCAGAAGTTTAGAAGTTCTTAGGCTTGAATCCGGAGGTAATTCAGTATTTTGATGATTTTTTGAGTGGTTCCAAGTTCGACTAAGTTCGTATGGGGTTATATGACTTGTTGGTAGGACTGGTTGAGGTACCGGGGGCCTCGGGGGTGTTTCGGATGTCCATCGGCAGGAAATTTTGGACTTAGGCATGACAAATTTGTCTGGTGTTCTGGTGTTCTGGTGTTTCGCACCTACAGTGGGGAATTCGCAGGTGCGGCCCCGTAGAAGCGAGGAAGAGGATGCAGGTGCGGGCAAACCTGGGCTGGAGTGGAAGCGCAGGTGTGGAGGAACACATATGCGAAATCGCAAATGCAGAAGGGGTGTGGCAGATGCGGAGTATGGCATGAGTGGGAAGAACCGTAGAAGCAGACAGGAGCCCGCAGGTGTGCATCCGCAGGTGCGAGTAGGTGACCGTAGATGCGGAATCTGGGGACTTAACTGAGTTTCGCACTGGCGATGTAAATTCCGCAGGTGCGACATCGTAGAAGAGACAAAAAGGCCGCAGGTGCAGTTTTGCTGGGCAGAAACTATAAATAGCAGACTTCAGGATTTTTCCGCATTTTCACATTTTGGAACTCGGACTTTGGGGATTTTTGAGGAGATTTTCAAAGGTATTCGAGTTTATCACTGAGGTAAGTTCCTTGAACTTATTTATCTTTAGTAATGGTGATTTCCCATTGATTTTACACCGAATTAGTGAGGTTTTGAGTGAAATATGGGGGTTTAGGATTTTGGAATTGGAGAGTGAACTTGGGGGGTTGGAGGGGCATTTGAGGTTGGATTTTGATATACTTGGTATGGTTATACTCGTGAGTGAATTGGCTTTCGGTTTTTGTGATTTTCGTCAGGTTTTGAGACGTCGGCCCGGGGGGACCGGGTTGAGCCGATTTCGGATTTTTGTTGCAAATTTAGTAGTTTTAGTGTGGGATTGATCCCTTTGGCCTATTATAATTGTGTTGTACTGCTTGTGGTTAGATTCAGGACGTTTGGAGGTCGAATTGAGAGGAAAAGACATCGCGGAGTAGAGATTTGCTCGATTCGAGGTAAGTAACGCTTTCAAACTTGGTCCTGAGGGTTCGAAACCCCAAATTTAATTGTTATGTTATTGATATTGAGGTGACGCGCATGCCAAGTGACAGGCGTGTAGGTGTGCACCGTGAGAATTATGACCTGGTTGGCTCCATGTCACCG
Organism: Nicotiana knightiana; assembly: GCA_005239525.1. Taxonomy (NCBI): domain Eukaryota; kingdom Viridiplantae; phylum Streptophyta; class Magnoliopsida; order Solanales; family Solanaceae; genus Nicotiana; species Nicotiana knightiana. Next base: position 57,471 of record ML430467.1, on the reverse strand, counting down.
TATAGAGACTCTATCTCGTTGATGTTCATGTTTTCACTATGTGATAAAGTAGTTGAACTGTTGATCATGTTAGATATCATGTTTAGGCTTGTTGCCGGTATTCTGGAGACCCAAGTGGTCGTTTCTTCTTGTCACTTTACTGTTTTTACTGATATTTTGTACTCAGTCATGTACATGCATTTTACGTCATATACCAGTCTCAGTTGCTATCGATTGCATCATCATATTACTGTTTCTTGCTAGTTTCATGATATTTTGAACCCATGAGTGAGACTGGAGAGGTTGATGACTGAGTAAGGTCGAGAGCCGATGGTGAGTGACAGATATGGGATCGTGCTGCACGCCGCAGTGGATATATTGATGTTATGATAGCACTTGGGCTGTAGGAGCCCCTCCAGAGTCTGTAACACATCCCCAGTGAGCGCGGTTGATATTACTGAGGGATGGATCTTCCCTGGACATGGATCTTGTCTGAAGTACTTGTTACCTGGAGATGGATCTTCTCCACTGGGCTGGATTGCCCTTTTTCCTCAGTACTGGGTGACATATGGTCACGTTGTGTATATTTCGGGATGGATCTTCCCCGGGCCGTATGAGCCATATACAGTACCGAGTGGTTGAGATATCGAGAGTGAGAGAATTTGAGCCTGACAGCATGGTGCATCACTTACAGTATATGCATTGGCATGTAATGACAGTAGAGTCATATTCATTACACTGTACAAATATGCTTTATTTCCTGGTTATGAATTGCCTAATTGATTTAAGAGCATGTTTACGTTTCTGCACAGTTATTTTTATGTTATTTTCACCGATTGAGTTTGTCACTATCTTCAGTCCAAAGTTTGGACTTGTTACTTATTGAGTTGGTATACTCCTATTACTCTCTGCACCTTGTGTGCAGATTCAGGTCTGGTCACGTCGGCGGCTACTGATTTAGGCATCGGAGTTTGGGACTATCGAGGTAGTTGCATGGCGTTCACGGACCTTGATTTCCCTTCCTTATTTTATCTGTATTTTCAGTTTATTACTCTAGATACTGTTGTGGATTATGTTCCGGTTATTAGACGTTTATGTACTCAGTGACGCCAGATTTTTGGGATGATTGTATCGTGTTTTGGATAATTCTGTTTTCAAAAAGGGTTTTTTCCCCCTTTAAATGTTAAATCTTTCCGCTGTTATTTCAAAAGTTGTTTTATTGTCTTGAAAAATGTTAAATTTGGGCTTGCCTAGTTCCACAATAGGTGCCATCACGACATGCTCGATTTTTGGGCCGTGACAATAACCACATATACTCCCAACCTTCTTTGGGGACCCATCTTTGTGCGTTGTGGTAGGGCAATTGGAATATATACCGCACATAAAAAAATTCTTAAATGGGAAATATTTGGCTCCTGACCAAAAGCCAACAGTAATGGGGAGATTTCACTATAATTGGTTGGGCTTATGTGCACAAGTATTGTTGCATGCAAAATAGTATGTCCCCACACTGAAAGGGGAAGTTTTGTCCTCTTTAGCAATGGTCTAGCTATTAATTGGAGGCGTTTAATCAATGATTCTGCTACACCATTTTTAGTATGAACATGAGCAACTAGATGCTCAACTTTTATTCTAGTGGCCATACAATAATCAGTAAAGGCCTGAGATGTAAATTCACCAGCATTATCAAGACGAATTGTCTTAATTGCATAATCTGAAAAGTGTGCTCTTAACCTTATTATTTGGGCCAACAATCTCACAAATGCCGTATTACGAGTTGACAATAAGCACACATGTGACCATCTTGTATATGCGTATCAAGACCATAAAACACTTGAATGGTCTATCAAGAGCATCGTGCACACATTTTTCCCCGCTTTTATTGTAGTAGTATAAAAGTATTCAACATTTTCTTCGTTAGAGGTCTCAACACGGTAGCCATTTTGGCGAATAGTTTTGAAACTCAACAAGTTTCTTTGAGACTTACTACAATATAATGCATTATCAATAGTTGATATCGTTCCTCCAGGTAGTAATAACGGCTCTTCCAGAGCCCTCAATTAACTTTGTACTATCAGATATTGTATTTACATATGCTTCTTCATAACCAAATAAGAGAAAATTTCTTTTCTCTTAATATCGTATGAGTTGTAACACTATCCAAAAGGCATAAACCTTCATTACTCATCTTAGATCCAATTGAAAACTGGAGAATTTTATCTTCTTTATAAAAAAATAAAAATACACCATGAGAAATACGGAAAAACTAACAATACCAATAACAACATAAGACAACTTAAGTACTACTTCAAAATAAAAATAACTTTAGAAGGAGACAAAAAAAAATACTGAAAACAAAATTGCATTCCACAGTAAAATGATCAAACTTTAGTATTGATCTGCGAAGAAGTCTTCAACTTCCAAATGAGTAAGATCATCGAGGCCTTCAAAATTATCATCATTCAAAGCAAGATTTGCCTCGGCATTGTCATCATTCTTGTTTGAAGGCCCTGCCTCAAAATCATTTTAAAGGTCAAGTGAGACTCCACTGGGCATAAGCAGAAGATGCTCCAACATTATTTGCTTTTATTTTGATAGAGTTTTGATAAAGCCTGACAAAATGCTCAGATGCACGACATTCAATTTTCCGATGACCTTTCATGCCACAGCGGTGGCAGTTACCGTTTTTTCCTCTTGAAGAATTGATTTGAGAACCCATATTGTTCTCTCGTTTGCCATGACCACCACGATGACGATTATTATATCGTCTCTTGCCATTGGCATGTCCATGTACATTCATATGTCCATGATAAATATTCTGTTTTTTTCTAGGCTTATCACGTCTTGCTACCATATTCGCTTCAGGAAGAGGAGCTGACCCTGTGGGACGGGCTTCATGATTTTTCAGCAAAAGGGTATTATGTTGCTCAACCACCAGAAGGCATGAGATCAATTCAAAATACTTTTTAAAACCCCTTTCACGATATTACTGCTGTAATACCATATTTGAGGCATGAAAAGTCGTAAGAGTCTTTTCCAACAAATCATCATAATTCATAGCATCTCCACATAATTTTAATTGGGAAGTTATTCGAAATACAACAGAGTTATACTCAATTACGGTCTTAAAATCTTGCGACCGTAAGTGCATCCACTCATGTCGATCCCTTAGCAATACGGTAACCTTAAGGTGATCATACCTTTCCTTCAAGCCAGTCCACAATTCAAGTGGATGTTTCACTGTCAAATATTCAACCTTCAAACCTTCATAATGATGACGAAGGAAAATTAGGGTCTTCGCTTTGTCCTGACTTGATGCCTCATTACCCTAAGTAGTGGTGTCACCAAGGCTTTTAGCGCCTAAGTGAATCTCAGTATCAAGAACCCATGATAGGTAATTCTTTCCAGAAATGTCAAGTGCCACAAACTCAAGCTTTGTCAAATTCAATATAGTGAAAACTATCAAAGAAGATAAATAATTATCATTAGGATAATAACGTAAAGAATTTTTAAAATTGACATAATATCAAATTTATGATCTATATACACCAAAGTAAGAATTCCATAGAAAAGAATACTTTTTTTTCTTCAAATTATTAGTATACCTTTGAAGTTAACTAGAACAAAAATGGCTTCTAACTTTAACTCAATTTCAAATGCCGAACAACATAAAATAAGTATTCTTCTGTCAATTAATTCTACTAACATGAAAATTAGCAACTTTCATATGACAACCATGCAAATAACTTAAAGTAAAACATTGAATTCTTTATTTTTACACATATCTAGAGATGTGAGAAATTATAAAACTGCATATTAAAGACACTAATCATGAAATCAAAATATACAACGAAGAAAACAAAATACACAAATATACCTGAACAACAAAAAGAGCTCAACTTCGTGTTGATAACGTGTTAAGAAGTGTAGCTCAAAGTAACAATATAAAACAAGAAAATAAGTAGAATAAGAGAAGAAAAGATAACTTTCTTATTTCATCTAGTGTTCAAGTGTATCCCATATCAGATTTCATGCCTCTATTTATACTATTACATAGAAGGTTACAAAAGGATTGTCTTAAACATGATCTTAACATTTGAGATCATGGGGAAGATCATGGGGAGAGGTTATAAAAGTGTGGGAGTTACAATCATAACAGTGATGAGTAGTGTGGGGTTATATACATCATGGGTGAAAGTAATGGGAGTAGTGGGTATACACAATTACAATAGGTTTTACAACATGTTCCTAATCGTAAAAGCATTCTTTTTGGAAAAAATAAAAATATATTACCACATAAACTAAAAAAGAAAAGTATAGCCGGAAAAAAAAAACGAAAGAAATATCCCAAAATCCGGAAAGAAAAGGGAAGAAATAAAAAAAAAAAAAAAAAAAATTTTACCAACCAACAAATACAACGGGAAGCTACATCAACAACCAAAAACCTAGTACGTACATAAGAAAGTAGAAAATACAGTACATTCATTCAGTCAATTCGTCAAAGAATTGAAGCTAACGTTTGCCTTGTGCAATTTTATATGTCCTTGTCTTAACCAATTCTCTTTCTTACAAGGAATCCACCAAAAAATAAAAAAAAAAAAAAAAACTCGAAAACCCCATAGCATAGAGAATAGAGAAAGCAAATAAAAATGCGCGGGGCGATGGAAGCAATGGAGTGGAATACGCATCTACTTCATCATTCTTTATTCCATTATCTCTTCTCTTTTAATAAACCTTATGTTCATTAAATAGCATTTTGCTCCATATAACTCCCCAAAAAAAAAAAAATTAATCAAAAAAGATATTTTTTTTCTGAGATTTTTCAAAAATGGGTAATTTGGAGATTTGTTTGAAGGATTTGATTCAATCGGAGTCGAAATCAAATGGGGTTCGGTGTTTGAGTTTGAGAAGTAGTGATTTGTGTTTGAATTCGATTGGTTTCGATGGTAATAACAATGGTGGTGGGTTGCTACTGGAAGATTCCGCCACGTCATCGTTTGTTTCGTTGATTTCTATGGAAAATTGTTCTTCTTCTTCTTCCGAGTGTGTGTTACGTGCACGGAGGAGAGGGATCGGAATCAGTGTTAGGAGAGGTTGTGGAAGATTTTTGTCGATTACGCTTTCTGATTCTAATGAGATTTTAGGGCAGAATGGGGCGGAGATTGAAGTTGGAGTCTGTCGGGAAGTTGAGAAGGCGGAGGAGAAGGCGAAGCTGCACCGTGGAGGTGCATTGAACACTACTAAGCATCTTTGGTCTGGAGCTGTTGCTGCCATGGTGTCTAGGTAATGAGGAACGCTATGTTTTTAATTTGAATTGCTTTTCATTCTTATGCATTCCTTAAAATAAGTATGTATTGTTGTTGCATTGGGGCTTTGGTTTGTGGCAAAGATAGTATGTGTGACGTGTTGTATGAAGTTTATACAATAATAACCTGAGAAACATAGTGGGTTCCGAGCCAAGTATTCTTATACATTTAGTGGATTTATTAATACAAGTACATGGTTTTAGCAAAAAATAAAGAGTTCACATGAACCCATACCTAATACTATAGATCCGCCCTTGCGCCCTGTACGAGTTAGAATCCTGAATGGTGAGCTAAGATTGGTATTGAAGTGGAGAAGGGTAGAGGGGTAGACCCATTATTCCTAGAATTTTGAAATTGGAAAAAGTGGTTTCTCAATTATGAAAAGAAAAACTAATGTTAGTATTTTTTCTAATGAAACAATTTGAATTGTTTTTTGTGGTAAGATGTGGTAGAATTTAAGTCACAATGAAAGTTAGTGTCAAACAATCAATCAACTTGGTCTCAAACCCAAATTAGTTGGTGGTCGGCTTTTCGAGTCCTCTCTATTCATTTCCCTCTATACTGATGAAGTGTATATTCATATTCACATTGCTTAGGACCAATAGGTTTCGACATGCTTTTACTCATTGATTGCGAATTTATGTCATTTAAGTTGGAAGGATGCATATTTGTTTTTTAAATTGGGAAATGCACACTCCTTAGTTTGCTCTATATTCTTAGTGTTGTTGGGATATCGAGGCACTTGACTTACATTGAAAAAGTATAGAATATGTTAGATTCTAGAATTTTGAAGTTGTTCAACATAATTGATAATGTTTAATTGCATAGGTATGAAAGCACCAGTTGAATCTCTTCTCTGTTGAGTAATTCATTGGGTAATAGGAGGCAATACCTGGTATAGGAGCATTAACTAGTAGTTAACTAAGGAGTGTGCGCAGTGACAAACAAAAAATGATTTTGAAGCTTAGCTAACCCTTTATACCTGAAGATGTGGGACCCTTTGTCGTGGTTAATAAGGGGTGGCTTCTCCAGTTGCCATGTCTATTTCACATCAAGAAAAGAAAATTTATTCTCTTTTTTACTTGAGAGTCTTTTTCTTTTTTCTTTTTTCTTTTTCTCTTTCCTTGAAGAAATCATTTTGTGTATTTCAGTAATTCATACAGAACGTAAGAAATCTTAACCTGTTAAAACCACCAAGTATCCAGATAGGAGGTTTAAATTTGAAATATTTTCTGCTTTTAGTCTATTAGAGATAAAAAGCTCACCACCTATTTCCAGTAGAATTTAAACATAGAAGTTGAAATTGAGGTCTGAGTCTTACCATTCTAGCTAGGTTTAGTTCTGTTTCCCCTAGTTTTGGAAATGAATCTTTATAAATCCATGCCTGATCCCGGACAAATTTGATGTATTTGGGGATGAGAATATCAATTACATATTTAAGATGCTGTTTGTGGTTTGTTCATTGACATGTACAATATAAACCCTAGTATTATTTATGTTGGAGCTTTATACTCTTGTTGCATTGAAACGGAACATGTTCCGTATGTACTGTATGTGTAATCTGAAATTTGTTTATTCTATGACCTTTATATATGTATTAATTTCCTGAACTGCTATTGTTTCAGAACTTTTGTTGCTCCACTGGAAAGACTGAAGCTGGAATATATAGTTCGTGGTGAACAGAAGAATCTATTTGAACTCATCAAGACAATTGCAGTTACTCAAGGGATCAAGGGGTTTTGGAAGGGGAATTTTGTGAATATTCTACGAACAGCTCCATTTAAGGCTATCAACTTCTACTCTTATGAAAAATATAGGGATCATCTGCTCAAAATAACTGGTAACGAGGAGACAACTAATATTGAAAGGTTTATTGCTGGTGCTGCAGCAGGAATTACAGCGACTGTGCTCTGCATACCTATGGACACTGTGAGTGATAGTTCAGGATTTTCTGTTTTGCTTCTTGATCTTGTAATAAGCATGTCAATTTGTAGGCTAAGTTGGTTACATATCTTTATATGATAATGCTAGTAAAGGGAGTGAAAGGGTGTAAGTGTAAGCCATGAAGTTGGTACTACGAGAAAACTTACTTTCTTGTCCCTGTTATATGTATGTGCAAGGTATAAGAACAAGAGAAAGCACAAAAGCTGATTCTGTTTATTGAATCATGCAACGTTGAAATACAAGAATGAAATAACCACTTTCCTAAACTAATTCCTCTGGAAGAGGAGAACTAAACTACTTTGCTAAACAAACTCCTTGAAAAAGGTGATTTATTTGAGAAAATAAAGGAATTACAAAATCCTAATTCCTAACTACTAGCTGAAGAAGTGGTCAAAGCAGTAATCTGGGGTAATCCAGTAGTTAGCTTGTGCTCTAATACAAGGATGCAACTAGATCTTTGATAGCTTAGATTCCTGACTTTGGGTGATCGTTCTACTGCTTTCTACTGTAGATATCTTCTATAGCTAATTTAGCTTTAGTACTTCAAGTCCAAGATAAGCTACATTATCAGAATGCTTAGCTTGTCACTCAATTTCTTTAAGCGGAACATCTGTTTACATTATGCAAAGTTTGTCCCCATCTCTTCCTTTCCCTTAACGGTCATGCAACTTATCTTAACTCTGGAAATTTTTGCTAGACATAGCTTGCTATATGTCTGACCATGATTCTTCTTTTATGGAAAAATCAACATGTCTGACCATGTTGAGGTGAACCACATGTTGGTTTTGATTGTTCGCCTATTCTTTGAGTTGAAAATCGTTGACGATGTATACTTGAAACTAGATCTTAAAACTTGCTCTTTATTAGTTTCTTCAGCAACTTTGATCAGCCCTTTCTCTCTTTTTTTATTTCTAAATAAATCAATTTTGGCAGCCTTATATGTTAAGATTTTTGATAAAATAACGATCTTCTATTATTGTTAATATGATTGTAGTTTCAGCTGCTGAGAATAAGGAATATTGGATTCCCTGCTCTACAAGCTGAGCTGTCTCAACCATTTTGCATCGTGAATTTAACGCACTCATTTTGTTAGATGAGTCGTGTCTATATTATTATACAAAAGGGAAAAAACTAAATTAATTGTTTTTTCAAATCCCAGGAAATTATTCTGAATAATTGACTTGGATGACATCTGGGAACTATTGAAGTTAGAAATATGATTTTGATGCTGAATAAAGTTTCAGATACATCATTGATTCGGATGAGATTTGGGAAGTACCGAAGCTAGACAATGTGATTTGAAGCTCTAACAAATTTTAATGATGTGTGTGATTGTCTGAATCATTTTCTGATAAGTACTCTGTGAAGTGCAAAGTACGGTTTAGTTTACCTTGATATAATAAAAATTCAATCGATTGAATTACTAGACAACATTCTTAAGGAATCACATAATCCAATCATTTGATGCTCTGCCCTTTATAGGATAAGCGTGCTACTTGGCTGTAAATGTTCTTCTACCTTTCTCTTTCTCAATGTCTATAATGTACTTTCTTTTTGCATACTTATTGTTGCAGTTTTTTGCTTTTTCATTTTTGTACATGCACAAATTTTTTCAAGTTTTACCAATTTCTTAATGATCATAAAATGTTTTCTTATCTTTCTTCGTGGAAAATGTCAAATTTTCAGATTAGGACAGTAATGGTTGCACCGGGGGGAGAAGCCTTGGGGGGCTTAATCGGTACATGCCGACATATGATTCAGACGGAGGGGTTTTTCTCTCTTTACAAGGGCCTAGTACCCTCGATCATAAGCATGGCACCTTCAGGCGCAGTTTTTTATGGAATTTATGATATTTTAAAATCAGCTTATTTGCACTCACCAGAAGGGAGGAAAAGGCTAGAAAATATGAAACAACAAGGTGAAGAGTTGAATGCCTTGGATCAACTGGAGTTGGGCACAGTTAGAACTTTGGTATATGGGGCTATTGCTGGTGCTTGTGCAGAAGCTGCAACATATCCTTTTGAAGTTGTGAGGAGACAGCTTCAGATGCAGGTCCGGGCGACTAAGATGAGTGCATTGGCGACTAGCCTGAAGATAGTTGAGCAAGGTGGTATTCCTGCGCTCTACGCTGGATTGACTCCCAGTTTATTACAGGTATGTTAACGAAGCATTTTCTTGACTGTAACTCCATCATACAGGAAGATATCTAGGACTGTTTTTTCTATAAGTGCCCTCGAAGATTAGTTAATAAACTATACCAGTTCTCTTGTGGAAAGTGGGAATATACACATTTTGTGATATGATTTATCCAAATTCATTTTACCATTAACTAGGTAAATAGATTTGGCAAAAAGGTAGGTGATTTGTCAAGCTACTACCAGTTTAGTGTAAATTCACTTCATTGGGATTTCAATAACTAACTGTGCTTGCAGGGCCTCAAGGTATAATCTCATGATGGCCTGGTAAGTCCAGTTGTTAAGGTTGTCGGGGCTTCTCTTACAGGAGGGAAGTTAGATATAGAGAGTTGGAAATTGGACCTTTTATCACTTTAAATGTTGAGCTTTCATGCCCACAGTGCTTTAGATTAGTTTTAAGAGCACAGGGTATGATGTGTGAGTTACGCGCATGTCACATGTTCTAACCCTGTTGCGAACAAAAGTATACTATTTTGGTGGGAGAACGGTAGAGGGTCGGGTCTATTTTCCACCGACTTTCAAACCATGCGCCTTTAGCTCTCTGCATCTCTCGGTTATCAAAAAAATGTTGAGTTTTTATAAAATTGACTTTAGATTCTAATGTTCATGTTGTATTGTCTTTTGTATTAAAGATTATATACATCCACTAGCATTTTGCATACAGCTTCGTGTCTGGCTTCTATACAGTTTTGTTGCACAAGTCCCATTGCTCTGTTTGTTTTATCTACGAATAAGATATGGAACTCTATATTGACATGTCCTGTTTAAATTTGAATCCTTCAGGTTTTGCCATCAGCTGCTATAAGTTATTTCGTGTACGAGTTTATGAAGATAGTTCTGAAAGTGGAATAAACACAGATTGGGGTTTCTGAAGGTCATTCCTGGTGATAACTCCTGAGTTGATACAGACAAGTGGCTTGCAATTTAACCGTAAGGCGACTTTTCTGGCCGTCTTTTATGTAGTCTGAACAAGAATAGGTAATAACACAACTTATATATAGGAAGAGTAGTAGGGGACATTTCCCAGTTCTATGAGCTTTCCGTTTGCAGCTTTTCATGGGGAATCAGCACATCCCAGCAATGAGAAAGTTGATATTAGATGAAACGTTTGTTGGCTTCAATTAGCCCGGTGATTGAAAATCTCTGTAGTCTGTACGTGTTATGGAAAAAAAAATTTCCCTCTTCTTAATTATTTACTAGCTTAATTTTGTTGCAAAAACCAGTATTCACCCTTCTTCTTGTCCATGGCATGTTTATATTTTTAACTGACAATTTATCAACAGTTTTACAGAGGAACAATACTACTAAATGTACCTTTGAGTTCTTAGGATGTGCTGTTCCAAGGAACTTGATGTTGATGCGTGCCAAAATGAAGTCATAATAACTGAGCTTTATTTGTAGTAGGTAAAGCTTGACTTTTCTAAACAGCAGAGGCTGAGCGATTGAAGAGTGTTGGACACATATTATTATTATTATTATTATTATTATTATTATTATCATTTGTGTTTATTTATAACGTTATGGAAAAAAATCACATAGACTGTAAAGAGTTTGGGAGAAAAAGGTATATGAAAAGTTTAAACAAACAACACTCGATCAGAGTTTTGATATATTTAAGCTATCTAGCCCTTGGCATCAAGAGCAGCACCATAAAATTAGTGGTCTAAAGCTAAAATTTAATATACTTTTTTTATTAGTACGTGTATATATATATATATATATATATATATATATATATATATATATATATATATAACAATTAGTCTTGCCATTTTCTTCATACTGGTTGTTTATAGTATACTAGTTTTTCGCACGTGTTTTCCTAACATCCACCATTGCTTAACTTTTGGTAAATGAAAAAATGGGTAAATTTCACAAATGGTTATATAATTATGAATTTTTTTCCATCAAAGCCATATGATTATATTTTCTCACACAAAAATCATAAAACTTTAACTAACACACATAAAATCATAGTGACCGGAAAGCAGAACTTCTCGGTAGTATTTTCTTGTTTCACGTTTTTTATTTTTCAGTCTAATAAATAATAATTCAATTAAAACAATGACCCAACTCCACCTTACCCCAGTTGATTTAATACTCATATATAAAAATTAAAATAATACTAAAAGTAGATCCTCAAAAACACGATATTTCTAAATTTTTGTTTTTTTCTTTTTAAGATTTTCATTCAAATTAATAGCGTTATTATTTTCAAGAGCTCTCTAATTATCCATACCTTTATTTTTTGCCAGAATCTCATGTATTCTAAATTAAATTTTTTTTGGAAGAATTTAATTTTAGTATTATTTTAATTTATATATATATGAGTATTGGGTTAGGCCAAGTTGAGCCTATTTTAAGAAAAAATATAAAATTGACCTGTGAGTCGAAACTAATTATATTCGCTTACAAAAAGTGTATAAAATATATATATGTGTGTGTGTATTTATTTATTATCGGCTACTATTTTTGGGAGCGACTAAGTATGTATTTAGTCTATTTTAATTAGGTTATTTAGTAGAATGAAAATAAAAATAAAATAACGTAAAATAATAAAATACCCTTATAACTATGACTTTTGTGTGAGTTAGTGAAAGGTTTATGATTTTGTGTGAGAAAACATAGTTATATGACTTTGATGAAAAAAAGTCATAGCTATATGAAGTGAAGTTTACCCATAAAAAAACTTATCACCTACATTGCATATATATATATTCTACGCCATTTGAGTTTAATTTAAATAAATTTTATAGCATACAAAATGTTATCTATCATTTAATATCTGTAACATCTTAACTTTCTTTCTTGTATGATGTACAATTGTACACGATTGGAAGTAATAGTTACTACGTCTTTAATTTGTTTGTACACTGCATAAAAATAAAAAGGGAAGATTCAGTTCTCCCTACTTACGAAACTTTTCCCTTGAAAATTTCTAAGTACTACTGTCTAGCAACAATCTCAATTATTGTTATATCTTTCGAGACCAATCATCTATTGACCTGTAGAAAAATATTAAAGCTCAAATTTATAATATTCATAGTCATAATAAAACTCATAAAAACAATGGCAATGGACGAAATCCTGGAAATAAGTAAACAACAACAATTGAAACGGGCAAGATATCATTTGATACGCCGTCCAAATGCCCAAATAACACCCTTTATTTTACCATAAGTAATTATATATCGAATAGTATACATTATCTTCTTGTCCCAAAAAATTATGATCATATAAATTTTCCACAAGGGAAAAAAGATAGAAAACGAAAATATAAGATTAAATTACTTGGCTTCTTTGGCCTTTCCTTTCACATATTTATTAATAAAATTAACCATCATTAATTTACATAATGTAACTCGTCTATTCTACAGCTCTTTATACTAACGAAGATGTTTTCTCTTTTCAACACCAACGAAAAGGTTGCTTAAGTTAGTTTGGTTATTGAAGTAGTTAATGAAGGAATCATATTAGAAGATGAATATGAAAAGTTTTGTATTGTAAAATAATAATTAAAAAATACACCTTGTTATAAATACAATGAACTAATTTTAATTCTTACATCAAATACATGAATCACTTGTATTCATATGTATCTATTTAATATGTAATTTCATTCTTTGTTTTTTAGGATAAACCTTTGTAACTATAAATAGAGCACTTTTGGCTCATGGCTGATATACTTGAAATAATTAAGAAGAATAGTTCCCTCCTCCCTAAGTCTCTTATCTATTATTGTCTCTTCTCTTTTGGTGTTTTAGTTTATAATTATAATATTTATTTTATAACACGTTATCAGCACGAAGTTCTAACCAACTGAAGTTATCTACTTCATTCAAATTTTATCTTCTTCAAAAAATAGGTAGTTAATTTCTTTTCCCATCCAGGTATACATTTTTATGTTTATAACATTTCTATTAGGATCTTCTTTAACCTGCAATTTAGTTACCATATGCATAACTTGTTTTGAATAGGATTATAATAATTGCCTTGGTATGGAAATAATAAGCTTCGATTAAATTGTTATTTTATTATATAATCTACGAAAAAGTTTACACATATACATAAATTGACAAGTATTAAATTGAATTATAATGATTAGACTAATTAATTTCACATTCAAATATTAATAATAACATCCTGCTTTGCTTAATTCCAAAAGGTATTAGTTATTGAATCTTCGATATTTATATTTACGTAAGTTTGGATGATGACAAATTTTAGTAATATGTAGCAGATCGAACATGACTATTAGTTATATTACATATGAATCAGTGTGTTGAAAGTAATTGGTGAATTTGCACGGAACGACTATAGTATCTCTTTATTGTTTTAATGATTCACTACTATTAATATGCCTTCATGACATGTGTATATTTATATTTAGAATTTTTAAAGCATACTACTTGTTATAATTTTTTTTTAATCATGTAGATTAATTATACTATTTAGTAAGATAATTTTATACTATATTAAATGTATCAAAACTTGAATTTGTGGCGATCTAAAATTATGTTCCATTCTATAAAGAGAATGAGATAATTTGTGATAAATATTATATGAGCATAAGACAGTGGGTTCAAGTCCCACTGCACCATGAGGGTAAGACACCAAGTTCAAGTCCTGGTGCACCATGATGATAAGATGATGGGTTCAGGTCTCATCATATTATGGCCTAACACGTCTCATACGAGTAAGACATTAGGTTTAGGTCCCAATGGCCCATACTGATGATAATAATGGCAGTGTAAAAATGAAACCTTTTAATGAAAAATCATGAAGTCCACCCCAGTACCGGATCAGCTCCATTCCCAGAAGCGAATGTGATAGCGATAAATTAAATGTTTGAAAGAAGATAAAATAATTATCATGGACGTATAAATATATGTGGTCATGGCACGAGACGAAATAATAATCGTCATGCTGGTAGTCGTTATAAACAAGAGAACAATAAGGGTTCTCAGAATAATCGTTCAAAAGGCAAAGGTAATAATGCCTACCGATATGGTATGAAAAATCATTGGGCACGAATTTGTCATACACCTAAACATTTGTCAAACTTTATCAAGCATCTATAAAAGGGAAATAAAATAAAATTGAGACTCAATTGATTTTTCAAAATGATGTTGAAGCGGACCTATGAATAATCATGATAAATTTGAAGCAAACTTTGCATATAAAGATGATATTTTTGAAGGCCTTGCAGATATTACTCATTTAGAAGTTGGAGACTTCTTTGAGCATCATAACTGAAGACTTATTATCAGGAAAAGTTATAAAAATAAATGTATTTCTTTTTGTGAAGTTCATATTTTGAATAAAACTTTTTATGTTGTCGGTATTTAATTTCCTAAATGTTGTTTCTTTTGTTCTTAAATTTTTCAACATTACTTCTTGAAGAATATAAAAATTTCTCAGTCTTCAGTTGGCTGTATGAGTAATAAAGAAGAAATATGTCTTCTAAATAGTGCTACGACGCACACCATATTAAAAGATAAGTGATATTTCTCTTATTTAATTATGAAAGAAGTCAATATCATAACAATATCTGGTAGTACAAAATTAATTGAGGGATCTAGAAGAGCGACTGTATTACTACTAGGAGAAACTATATTGGCTGTTAATGACGCATTATATTATAGCAGGTCTCAAAGAAACTTGTTGAGTTTCAAATATATTCGCCAAAATGGCTATCATATTGAGACCACCAATGAAGGAAAGGTTGAATACCTTTATATTACTAAAATAAAAGCGGAAAAGAAGTATGTTCTTGAAAAGCTTTCCGCATTTTCCTCCGGATTATACTACACTAATATTAGTGTAGTTGAATCACATGACATAGTAAACAAGAAGTTTACTAATGATTTTATAATCTGGCATGACCGGTTGGGCCATACCGGTTATAATATGATGCACAAAATAATTGAGAATTCACATGGTCATTCATTGAAGAACCAGAAGATTCTTCAAACTAAAGAATTCTCTTGTGTTGCATGTTCTCAAGGAAAACTGATTATTAGACCATCAGTAATTAAAGTTGGAGTTTGATCTCCTGCATTTTTGAAACGTATAGATGGTGATATATGTGGGCTCATACAACCTCCATGCAGACCATTCAGATATTAAATGGTTTTAATAGATGCATCTACAAGATGATCACATGTGTGCTTGTTATCAACCCGCAATTTGGCCTTTGCGAGGTTACTAACTCAATTAATAAGATTAAGAGCACAGTTTCCAGATTATGCAATTAAGACACTTCGTCTTGATAATGCTGGTGAATTTATGTCCCAGACCTTTAATGATTATGCATATCAACTGGGATAACAAATGAGCATCATGTTGCTCATGTTCATACTCAAAACGGTCTAGCAGAATCATTGATCAAACGCCTCCAATTAATTGCTAGACCAATGCTTATGAGAACAAAACTTCTCATTTCGGCATGGGGCCATGCTATTTTGCATGCAGCAGCTCTTGTGCGGATCAGACCCACAAGTTATCATAAAGAATCCCCAATACAATTGGCTTTTGGTCAGGAGCCAAATATTTCTCATCTTAGAATATTTGGATGTGCAGTATATGTTCCAATTGCTCCACCACAACGCACAAAGATAGGACCCCAAAGAAGGTTGGAGATATATGTTGGGTATGAATCTCCTTCTATTATAAAATATTTGGAATCTATGATTGGAGATTTATTTACGGCAAGATTTGCTGATTGCCATTTTGATGAATCGATATACCCAATATTAGGGGAAGAAAATAAGCAGTTGCAAGAAGAGATAGATTAGAACGCATTATCACTATCTCATTTAGATCCTCGAACAAAGCAATATGAACACGAGGTTCAAAAGATAATTTATTTACAAAATATTGCAAATCAACTGCCATATGCATTCACTAACCTACCAAGGGTGACTAAGTCACATATTCAGCTGCTAATGCTCCTATTCGAATTGATGTCCCGGTTGGACAATCCATAAATACAAATGAGTCTAAGCCACACTTGAAACGTGGTAGACCAATTGGTTCCAAAGATAAAAATTCTCGAAAACAAAAAGGAGCAAATGATCTAGGAGATCATAATATGGAGGCAATTGATCAAAAAGAGCCCCGTGACATAACAAATGTTAAGACCTCAGAGGAGGTCCAAGTACTTGAAAATAATAAGAATGAAGAGATCTCAGTAAATTATGTCTCTACGGAAAAAAGGTGGAACCGAAATAATATTATTGTCGACAACATTTTTGCTTATAATGTTGTTGTTGAGATAATGCAACAAGATGAGGATCTTGAACCAAGATTTGTTGATGAATGTAGACAAAGAAATGATTGGCCAAAATGGAAAGATGTTATCCAGGCAGAATTAGCATCACTTGAAAAACGTGAAGTATTCAGACGTATAGTCCGAACACCTGAAGGAATAAAACCAGTAGGATACAAATGGGTTTTTGTGCGAAAACAAAATGATAAAAATGAATTCGTTAGATATAAAGAACGACTTGTTGCACAAGGATTTTCGCAAAGACCTGACATTGATTATATGGAGACATATTCTCCTGTGGTGGATGCAATCACTTTCAGGTATCTTATAAATTTGGTAGTCCATGAAAAACTTAATATACGTCTGATGGATGTTGTCACAGCCTACTTGTATGGCACATTAGACAATGCAATTTATATGAAAATACCCGAAGGGCTTAAAGTTCCTGAAACTAATAAAAGTTTTCGGAAAATTTGCTCAATAAAGCTTCAAAAATCCTTATATGAATTGAAACAATCAGGGCGAATGTGGTATAATCGCCTGAATGAGAATTTGCTGAAAGAAAGGTATAAGAATGATCCAATTTGTCCTTGTGTATTTATAAGAAGGTCTGGATCTGAATCTGTTATAATCGCTGTGTATGTTGGTGATCTAAATATCATGGGAACTCATGGGAACTTCCAAAAGCAGTAGACTATTTGAATAAAGAGTTTGAAATGAAAGATCTTGGAAATACAAAATTTTGTCTTGGCCTACAAATTGAGCATATGAAAGATGGAATTTTTGTCCATCAATCAACTTATACCGAAAAGATCCTAAAGCGTTTTTATATGGATAAAGCACATCCATTGAGTACCCCGATGGTTGTGAGATCACTTGATATAAATAAATATCCATTCCGACCTCATGAAAATGATGAAGAACTTCTTGGTGATGAAACTCCATATCTTAGTGCAATTGGGGCACTAATGTATCTTGCAAATAATACTCAACCAGATATAGTTTTTGCAATGCAGGTTATTTGTCTGATCCACATAAAGCCCGATCTCAAACAGACTATCTATTTACTTGTGGGGGTACAACTATTTCATGGCGTTCAACAAAATAAACTTTAGTTGTTACATCTTCCAATCATGCAGAGATAATAGCTATTCATGAAGCTAGTCGAGAATGTGTATGGTTGAGATCAGTGACTCAACATATTCAACAATTGTGTGGTCTTTCTTTAAAAATGAAGATTCCAACGATATTGTATGAAGACAATGCTGCTTGCATAGCTTAACTTAAAGGAGGATATATCAAAGGAGACAGAACAAAGCACATTTGACCAAAGTTCTTTTTCACACATGATCTTCAGCAAAATGGTGAGATAGATGTTCAACAAATCCGTTCAAGTGACAATCTAGCAGATTTATTCATTAAGGCATTGCCAACATCAACATTGAGAAGGTGAGACATAATATTGGAATGTGTCGTCTCCGATATATCAAATAAAGCTTTCATCAGGGGGAGTATAATACGCGTTGTACTCTTTTTCCCTTAACTAAGGTTTTGTCCCAATTGGGTTTTCCTGGTTAGGTTTTTAATGAGGCAGCACTCAATACGTATTACAAGATGTGTGTACTCATTTTCCTTCACTGGACTTTTTCCCACTAGATTTTTACTAGTAAGGTTTTAACGAGGCACATTATCTTTTAAATGGACATCCAAGGGAGAGTGTTATAAATACAATGAACTAAAGTGGTTGTCCATTTAATTCTTACATCAAATACATGACTCACTTGTATTCATATGTATCTATTTAATATGTAACTTCATTCTTTGTTTTTGAGGATGAACCTTTGTAACTATAAATAGAGCACTTTTGGCTCATGGCTGATATACTTGAAATAATTAAGAAGAATAGTTCCCTCCTCTCTAAGTCTCTTATCTATTATTGTCTCTTCTCTTTTGGTGTTTTAATTTATAATTATAATATTTATTTTATAACACAGATGAAATTATTCATTTAATAAAAAACGGTTTTTTGGGTGAAGGATAGAATTGCCGATCTGCTTTTAATGAGCAATTTAGTAATTCAATCCTGACATTTGGAGGTGAAGTCAGGGCAACATTGTATGCCAAAACATTAATCTAAAAGTACATACAAAATTCATTTTCAATTTTTGAGTAGTAATTTTTACTAATTAGTAGAAAGGTCAAAATAGAATATACTCTGTTTAAATTCACGAGGCAGGTCTTTTCCGTACACTAAATTTTTATGTCTGCAACATATAATTGATCTAAAGCCAATGAGAGATGGAAACAACAAAAGATATTAATTATGATAATTATAGGAGTTTTTCTTAATGAAAATTTCAAACAAATTAGTTGCAAAATCATAATAAACTTTTCTCCAGTACGTGAGATTATACTGAATATATTGTTGTTATTAAATATAAGAAAGAAACTCTTTTCCCATAGACAAATTATGGAAAAAAATAATTAAGCAATGCTTTCCATAACCTAGAAGCAAATTCTTTGTGTGCAGTCATCATTTTTACTGTGCAAATCAAAATCAAATATTACTTTAAGATATAAGTACTCCTTCTCACTTGAACTTGTTGGCCCAAGTGAAAGTTAGTTTTGAAAATTGACAAAGGAGGCCCAGACATGAATCAAGTTTATTCCTTGTGTGCATAGACACGAGCAAATTCGAGCATGTGGGATGCACGTGAAGGAGATAAGTTTAACTTGGTATAATTGATATCTCCTGATCGAAAAGGTTACATAATTGATAAGGAGAAGGACTCCTTACTCAAAGAGAACACTATCCAAGATAAGAGAGGAGTTAGAAGTTGAGATCAACTAGAACTCTTCCACCAAGGAAGAGTAGCATTAGAACTCTAGTTGTTTTCTACTCTACTAACTCTATAAATCGCAGGATGTTCTCACTTTACAGGCACGCACAAAAGCAGAAGTTAAACGTGAGTTGAGAGCAGAATAGCAACACATTTGCAAGCGATTCGTGTGTGATTCAAGTGTGCAAACCTGAAGCTACATGAACCAGATAGAAGAACCAGTCCCAAGTGTCTATCTTTTATTATAGTTCAAGTATAATAAGTGTTTTCATATTGTACCTTTCATCTTTATCTAGAAGCAATTGTAATAGGTAGTCAGAGTATTCAAGTTAGAGTTAACTTGAAGTTGTCGCAACAGTTAGAGGTTGTTTGCTACAAAGGATTAGAGTTAGTCCTAGGTTTACAAAAGTGTTTTGTAAATGCAGTTTTTGGCTCATTGATTTAGTGGAGAGTTTGGAAAAATGGTCGTGGTTTTTCACCCTTTGAGCCGGGTATTTTTCACATAAAATACTTGTGTTCTTTACTTTCTGCATTTACTATTTCAGCAATAGTAGGTTAAGGAACACATAGAAGAAACAGGTCCTTCTGTAATCAGTTTAGGCGAAAAATCGAGCACCACACAAGTACCCCCTCCCCCATTCTTGTGTGGTATTGAAGTTAAAATATCAATTGGTATCAGAACAGGTTATCCTTGTAGAGGCTAACACCTTAGGAAAATATCAAGAAGAGTGCACCACCTGAAAACTGAGAAGCACAATCCACTTCTAGGCCACCACTCTTCAACAGTCAGTACTACTCCTGGTGGAAGAACAGGATGAGAGATCACATCATTGGAGAAGACTATGAGCTATGGGACATTGTAACTGATGGTCCCCTGGCTAATATGAAGAAAAGTGCTGAAGCAGTAGATAAAAACAAGAGCTGACTGCACTGCTAAGGACTTGAAAATGGGAGAAGAATGCCAAGGTCAAGAAATGGCTTGTGTGTGGACTTGATACAGACGAGTACAGAAGAATTCAAAGTTGTACTACTGTTAAGAAAATTTGGGACACTTTGCAAGTGGCTCATGAAGGAATACCTCAGGTGAAGAGGTCCAGAGGAACTCTACTATATTCTCAATATGAGAATTTCACTATGTAATGGAAGAAGGAAAGAGCTGAATGAAAAATCAGGAAGAAGGAATAGGTTCAACCCAAGAAAAACAAAGGATCAACAAAGGCTATGGTTGCTGCTTCGGGAGAAAGCTCAGATGAAGACTCAGATGATGAAGATGGAGATGAAGAAGCACTTATGGAAATTGGAGAATCCGATGAGGAATCTGAGGTAAGTGTAATTCATCTCAAAGACAAGATTACATTTTTTTATAAATAAAGTCTATCTGAGTTACTTCTAGATTTCATTGATGCATCTGAGGATATAAACAATGAAAAAGAACAGTTGTCTAAGGAATGTGTGATTTTAAAAGCAAAGTATAAGAACCTGGAACTTATGGTTAGTGAGACTGTAAGTGAAAATACTGCACTAAAGAACCAGGTTCATGCATTTGAATAAAATGTTCTAGAACTTAGATCTGAAAAACTAAAACTGAAATTAGGAACAAGTAAGAAGACAGTTGATTGCACACAACTCACTCTAGAAGAAAATGTAGGTAAACTTTAAGATGAGTTGTATAAAAAGGATGAGCAGGTAAGAATTTTGAAGGAGGATCTAAGAGAGGTCAAGCATGAACTAGACAGAACTTGTAAATGGAACAGGTCCTCCGATGCTCTTTCATGGCTACAAGAACATCATAGTAGCAATAGAAGAGGACTTGGATTTGGGAATCTGCCACCTAAATGGGATCCCAAAAGCAAGTAACTTACACTTCCTGAGAATAAGATTTGTACTCACAGTGGTAAAATAGGTCACTACAAAAGTGAGTGCAATTGAAAAGAAAAGGCAAGCCAAAAGAACAAAGAATTTGTTCAAGGGAAGAATAGACTACCAAGTTGGGATAAAAATAATTTGATTCATCCTTTTGCCAATAGAAAGGGACCCAAACTAGTTTGGGTTCCTAAGAATAACCCCTGATTTATTTTTGCAGGTCCAAGTGAAGGGGAGCAGCCAAATATGGTACATGGATAGTGGCTGCTCAAAGCACATGACATGAAGCAAGAACCAGTTCTTTTCACTTGAGGACCTCAAAGGAGGTAATGTCTCCTTTGGAAATGGGAAGAAAGGTGAGATCATTGGGGTTGGTAAGGTAGGTAAGCCTAATTCTCACTCTATTGAGAATGTCTATTTGATAGATGGCCTAAAATATAGTCTAATTAGTGTATCACAACTGTATGATAGAGGTAACTTGGTGGCATTCACCTCTACCAAATGTTTTGTGATTAATCTTACCACTGACAAGATTGTGTTTCAGGGAAAAAAAGAGATATATATTGTAGATTTGTCCACACTTTCAGAAAATGAACTCACTTGCTTAAGTGTGTTGGACAGATCCCCTCCTTTGGCACAAGAGACTTGGACATGCAAGTCTGAGTCAACTTAACAAATTAGTCTCCAAAGACTTGGTGATAGGACTAACTAACATCAAGTTCAAGGAAGACAAAGTTTGTGAGGCTTGTGCTAGGGGGAAGCAGGTAAGATCCTGTCACGACCTGATTTACCCTCCGAAAGGTATCGTGACGGCACCTAGTATCTACGACTAGGTAAGCCTACTGTTAAGGGAAAAATTGAAGTAAAACAAAAGAAATAAAGGAAATAAGGGCAATGATATAAATAACATACTGGCCGCTCGGCTCATACAAGAATACATTTCCCAATGACCCGGAATGTCACAAATAGTCACAAGCTTCTAACAACTATTGTAGCTCTAAACAAGTTTGGAAAATACATAGGAACAAATCTAAATGATAGAGTAGAAGGGGACTCGGAGGATTCTGCGGACGCGGAAGAAATACCTTGCGATCTCCTAGAACCAGCAACAACAACTATCCACGAGGCTGATAGCTCGTACTTGGATCTGCACGCGAAAACATGTGCATGAAAGGGCATCAGTACACCACATTTGGTACCCAGTAAGTGCCAAGCCTAACCCCGGTAAAGTAGTAACGAGTTCAGGTTAAGGCCCTGCTGGAGTAAATATAAACAATTTAAAACAATAAAAAAGATAAGTAGATTTTTCAGTAACAGTTAAAGAAAATGTTCGAAAACTTAACAGTCAAGGGAGCCCTCGGCTCAAACAAGGTAAACACAAGGTGGAATATCCCGGGATACCGTCCCGTAGTTCCAGATGATCATGCAGTGCAGGGGGATCTCCTGGAATACGTCTATAGTCCCAAAATCAATATGCAGTACATGGGGATATCCCGAAATACGTCCGTAGTCCCAAAATAAATATGCAGTACAGAGGAATCTTCTGGAATACGTCTGTAGTCCCAAAATAAATATGTAGTACATGGGGATCTCCCGGAATACGTCCGTAGTCCCAAAATAAATATGCAGTACATGGGATCTCCGGAATACGTCTGTAGTCCCAAAATAAATATGTAGTACATGGGGATCTCCCGGAATACGTCCGTAGTCCCAAAATAAATATGCAGTACATGGGATCTCCGGAATACGTCTGTAGTCCCAATTTAAATATGTCATGGAGGATGAATGACAAACATAACATAGAATTTACAAAGTTTATACTAATCACAGATAAGGAAAATAAGGGCTTAACTAAGAATGGCGCACAAAAGATCAAGTAGGCAATTAAACACGTAAGCATGCTTTCCTAATCTGAGCTAAACAATTTATCATATTAGAGCAAGTTCATAGAAGAGAAACAATTTATGTTTTAGGAAGGGAAAAATGAGAGTTTAGTAATAAGGGCTCGTGTACGTACTCGTCACCTCACGTACACGGCACCCACACAACAATTAGTATCAAATATCCTAAGGGGGAAGTCCCCAACACAAGGTTAGGCAAGCCACTTACCTCAACCGCTCAAATCAATATGAAACCACGCTCTTGCCACGAGTACCCAACTCCTAATGGCCCGAATCTATTCAAATAAATTGCATAATGTAAATATAGCCATGAGCAACTAGTTCAACTAATAAATTCGAAGTTAAGACGCGAAATTAGGAAAATCGTCCAAAAAGTACCCCGGGCCACGCCTCGAAATCGGGTAAAATTTACAAATTATGAACACCTGCTCACTCACAAGAACGCTCGAACAAAAATTATCAAAATCCGACGTCAAAATCTCACTCAAATCTTGGATTTTTCAATTGGGGAACTTTTCCCCCCATTTCCAAATTTTTACCCTCAAATTCCTTGATTAGATTGAAGAACTTACTATAGATCGATGAAATACAAGTGAAATAGGGTTAAGAATCGTTACCCACTGATCTCCTCTTCAAAATCCTCACAGAATCGCCAATTCCCGAGTTCCAAATCGATTTTAGAAGTTATGAACTCAAACCCTCGATTTTTTATATTTCTAACCAGCGATTTCCGCTTCTGCGAGGGGACCACCACACCTGTGGTCCCGCTCCTGCGGCTGGGGATCCGCACCTGCAGAAAAATCATTAATCCCCCAGGATCCGCACCTGCGCTCCCTTCTCCGCAGATGCGGTTCCGCTTCTGCGGTTCTTGAGCCGCACATGCGACCGCTCTTTCGCTTCTGCGGGGACGCACCTGCGGTCCAACATCTGCAGTTGCGAAAACATCAGAACAACCCACAATAGATTTTGTCTAAGTCCTATTTTCTTCCCGTTGAGCATCCGAAACACACCCGAGGCCCCCGGGACCTCAACCAAAACTACCAACCAGTCCTATAACCTCATTCAAACTTGGTCGATCCTTCAAAACACATCACATAACACCAAAAACAAGAATTAAACATGTATTAAAGCCTAAGAACTTAGCATTTTTCCAAAATCTACAACTGATGCCGAAACACGTCAAAACTAGTCCGAATGACCTCAAATTTGACACACAAGTCACAAATGACACTACGAACCTACAACCACTCCCAGAATCCCATTCCGAGCCTGATATCAAAATTTTACCTATCGGCCGAAATCGCCGAAAATCTAACTTTTGCCAATTCAAGCCTAAATCTACTACAGACCTCGAAAACACATTCTGCTCGCGCTTCTAACCCCAAAATACTCAACGGAGCTAACGGAATCGACAAAATTCCATTTTGGATCCTTCTTCACACAGTTCCGACTACTGTCCTATTTCTAAGTCTTAAACTCATAATTAGGGACTAAGTGTCCCAAAACTCTCCGAATTCCATGACTAATCACTCCGGCAAGTCTTAATAGCAGAAACAAACGTGGGGAAAGCAGTTATTAAGGGATCAGGTCTCTAACTCTCAAAATGATCGGCTGGGTCGTTACATCCTCCCCTCTTAAAACAATCATTCGTCCTCGAACGAGTATAAGGACATACCTGAAGCTATGAAAAGATGAGGGTACTGGCTGCGCATATCCTTCTCAGTCTCCTAAGTCGCCTCCTCGACCGGCTGACCTCTCCACTAGACCTTTACTCATTTAATATTCTTGGACCTGAGTTTTCTGACCTGTCTATCCAAAATGGCTACTGGCTCCTCAACATAAGATAGATCCTTATCCAACTGGATTGAGCTGAAATCCAATACATGAGCCGGATCACCGTGATACTTGTAGAGCATAGAAACGTGCAAAACTCGATCACCAGTCATAAATTCCAAATCCCGAACCTTCTGGTCCGCATAACTCTTCTGCTTGGACTGGGATGTGCGAAGTCTCTCCCGAGTCACCTTTACCTTGTCCAGGGAATCTTGGACCAAATCTGTACCCAACACTCGGGCCTCGCCCGGCTCAAACCAACCCACTGGAGACTGGCACTGCCTACCGTACAAAGCCTCATACGGTGTCATCTGAATGTTGGACTGGTAACTGTTGTTGTAGGCAAACTCTGCGAGTGGCAAGTACTGGTCCCATGATCCTACGAACTCCATCACATAGGCGCAAAGAATATCCTCAAGGATATGAATCATGCACTCAGACTGCCCGTCCGTCTGAGGGTGAAAGGATGTGCTCAGCTCCATCCTAGTGCCAACTCCTGCTGTACAGCTCTCCAGAACTGTGATGTGAACTGAGTACCTCTGTCTGAGATGATAGATACTGGAATACCGTGAAGGCAGATGATCTCTCTGATATAAATCTCAGCCAATCTCTCTGAAGAATAAGTGGTCAGCACCAAAATGAAATGAGCTGACTTGGTCAGCCGATCCACGATCACCCAAAATAGCATCGAACTTTCTCAAAGTACGTGGAAGTCCAACTACAAAGTCAATGGTGATCCGCTCCCATTTCCACTCGGGGATCTCTAAACTCTGAAGTAATACACCCGACCTCTGGTGCTTATATTTGACTTGCTGACAGTTGAGACACTTGGCCATAAACCCCACTATATCATTCTTCATCCTTCTCCACCAATAGTGTTGTCTTAAATCCTGGTACATCTTCGCGACACCCAGGTGAATGAAGTACCGCGATTTATGAGCCTCCTCAAGAATCATCTCCCGAAGATAATCTACATTGGGCACACAGATCCGCCCCTGCATCCTCATCACACCATCATCGTCTATAGTCACATCTCTGGCATCACCTCGCCGGACCCTGTCCTGAAGAACCAGAAGGTGGGGTTCATCATATTGACGGTCTATGATGAGGTCATAAAGAGAAGACCAAGCAACCACACAAGCTAATACCCGGCTAGAATCTGAAATATCCAATCTCACAAACTGGCTGGCTAAAGAATGAACATCCAAGACTAAAGGCCTCTCAGCTGCTGGAAGATATCCCAAGCTCCCCAAACTCTCCGCCCGGCGACTCAAGGTGTCGGCCACTACATTGGCCTTCCCCCGATGGTATAATATAGTGATATCATAGCCCTTCAGTAGCTCCAACCACCTCCGCTGACATAGATTAAGGTCCTTCTATCTGAACAAATGCTGTAAACTTCGTTCATGGACCAGATAATTCTTCTCATGCACCTTCAACTGCCTGGGCGCATATGCAATCACCCTACCGTCCTTTATCAATACTGCTCCAAGGCCAATCTTTGAGGCATCACAATAGACAGTGTAGGACCTCTAACCTATAGGCAACACTAATACTGGGGTTGTAGTCAAAGTTATCTTAAGCTTTTGAAAGCTCTCCTCACACTCCTCGGTCCACCTGAACGGAGCACCCTTCTGGGTCAGTCTGGTCATAGGTGTTGCAATAGATGAAGATTCATCTACAAAGTGACGGTAGTACCCTACCAAATCAAGGAAACTACGGATCTCCGTAGCTAATGATGATCTAGGCCAACGCTGCACCGCCTCCATCTTCTTCGGATCTATCTTGATCCCATCACAAGACACTATGTGGCCCAAGAACGCCACTGAATCAAGCCAGAATTCACACTTAGAGAATTTTGCATACAATCTCTTATCCCCAAAGTCTGAAGCACAGTTCTCAAGTGCTACTCATGATCTTCCCAGGATCAGGAATATACCAGGATGTCGTCAATAAACACAATGACGAAGGAATCAAGATA
This sequence comes from Nicotiana knightiana, assembly GCA_005239525.1. Classification (NCBI taxonomy): domain Eukaryota; kingdom Viridiplantae; phylum Streptophyta; class Magnoliopsida; order Solanales; family Solanaceae; genus Nicotiana; species Nicotiana knightiana. Next base: position 30,359 of record ML430467.1, on the reverse strand, counting down.
AGGATGGAACACATTGTGCATCAAATGCATAAAAGCTGTTGGGGCATTGGTCAGCCCAAATGACATGACAAGAAACTCATAGTGACCATATCTGGTCCTGAAGGCACTCTTCGGGATGTCCGGCTCCCGAATCTTCAATGAATGATAGCCAGATCACAAGTCAATCTTGGAAAATACCATGGAACCTTGTAACAAGTCGAATAAATCATCAATGTGATGCAAAGGATACATGTTCTTCACTATAACCTTGTTCAGCTGCCGATAATCAATACACATACGCATAGAGACATCATTTTTCTTCACAAATAATAACGGAGAACCCCAAGGTGATACACTAGGCCTGACGAAACCCTTATCAAGCAACTCTTACAACTGCTCCTTCAACTCCTTCAAATCAGGAGAAGCCATACGGTAAGGAGGAATAGAAATGGGCTGAGTGCCTGGCAACAAGTCAATGCCGAAATCAATATCTCTATCGGGTGGCATACTCGGAAGATTGGCTGGAAATACATCAGGGAAGTCCCTCACTACTGGGACTGACTCAACTGAAGGGGTATCAACACTGACATCTCTCACATAGGCCAAATACGCATCACCCCTTCTTAACCATCTGCTGAGCCTTAAGAAATGGAATGACCCTGCAGGGAGTATACACTAAGGTACCTCTCCACTCTAATATCAGCAAGCCTGGCATAGCTAGCGTCACAATCTTAGCGTGAAAATCAAGAATGGCATAATGGGGAGATAACCAGTCCATGCCCAAGATAACATCGAAATCTACCATGTTGAGTAACAACAAATCAGCCCTGGTCTCAAAACCACTAAGAGTAATCAAACACGACAGATATACGCGATCCACAACTAAAGAGTCTCCCACAAGAGTAGATACATAAACAGGGAAACTCAAAGAATCCCGAGATATCCCTAAATGTGGAGCAAAATAAGAGGACACATATGAATACGTAGAGCCTGGGTCAAATAATACTGATGCATCCCTATGACAGACAAGGACAATACTTGTGATGACTGAATCTGAAGCACCAGCCTCGGAACGGGCTGGAAGGGCATGATACCTGGCCTGGCGTCCCTCTTTAGGGCGACCTCTACCTCCCCAACCTCCACCTCGAGCTGGCTGAGGAGGTGGAGTGGAAGATGGGCCTAGAAGAATAGCCGAAGGACCCGGTGGAGCATGTGGAGGCTGATAAGTCTGTGGAGGCGCACCCCTCCTGGCTCTGGGGCAATCTCTAATCATGTGACGAGTGTCACCACACTCAAAACAACCCTTCGGAAGACGCAGTGGCTGAGACTGACTCGGACCTGGCCTGCTGGACTGGCCGATAATAGCACCTCGAACTGGAGGCATACTGGATATTGGCGGTGCATAATAGGGCTCCTAAGGTCTAGGAGGAGCTGGAATACCGCTGGCTGCTGTAAGAGCTGCATGAACAGGGTGACTCACAAAACCCCTACCATAGCGTGCTGCTGGTGCACGAGCTCCAGAATAATGACCAGTTTCTCGAGACCTCTTGTCCTCTCTCTCTTCTCTGTCCTGGGCAAACATACCCTCTACCCTCCTGGCGATACTCACTGCCTGCTGATAAGTGATATCCATCTCTAACTCCCTAGCCATACTGGTCCGAATACTGGGGTGAAGTCCCTCAATGAAGCGATGAACCCTCTCTCTGACTGTGGAAACCAAAGTCGGTGCATGACGAGCTAACTCACTGAAATGGACTGCATACTCCGACGCAGTCATAGTACCCTGGAGCAACTGCTCGAACTCTACGCGCCAAGCATCCCTGTAGGCTCTGAGGCACATACTCTTGCAGAAAAATCTCTGAAAATTGAGTCCAAGTGAGTGAGGCTGCCTCGTCCGGAATACTCAGCTCATAGGCACGCCACCACTGATATGCCGCTCCCCTCAGCTGGAAAGCGGTGAAAGAAACCCCACTCGTCTCCACAATGCCCATAGTGCAGAGAATACGATGACACTCCTCAAGAAAACCCAGAGCATCATCCAAAGCTAGTCCGCTGAAAGTAGGTGGGTGGTACTTCTTGTACCTCTCAAGTCTGAGATGTTCTGCCTGAGAAGTAGCTACCCTGGTCTCATGCTGAACCGGAGCCACTAGGGACATAGGAATATACTTTGGGGCCTGATCAACCTTGCCCCTCTGCTCAGGAGTGCGGGCTGCGGGAGTCTGTGCCCCTCCCCCAGCCTAAGATGTAGCGGGAGCTATCGGAAGTAGTCCAGCCTGAGCTAGAGTGCTGAACATGCTCATGAACTGAGCTAAAGTCTACTGGAAGGCGTGAGCAGCAACAGGAATCTCCGGTGCCGGCCCTCCAGCTGGACCTGCTGGGGAATCCTTTGTCGCAGCTCTCGCAGGTGCTCGGGCTGCACGGCGTGCTCGTCCTCTACCCCGGCCCCTGTCTCTGGCGGCTCTGACTGGGGGCTCGGGTGCCTGATCGTTGGTCCTCCCGGTACAGGTCCTTACCATCTGTGGGAAAGAATAGAATAGAATTTTAGAATTTTGATGTCAATAACTCGCACGACAAGGAAATCAAAGAAATACGATTGATCCTAATAGTTACATAGCCTCCCAAAGATAAGCACAGACGTCTCCGCGCCGATCCACGAGACTCTATTAAACCGGCTTGTGACTTGTGACTCCTATGAACCTAGACGCTCTGATACCAACTTGTCACAATCCGATTTACCCTCCGAAAGGTATCGTGACAGCACCTAGTCTCTACGACTAGGTAAGTCTGCTGTTAAGGGAAAAATTGAAGTAAAACACAAGAAATAAAGGAAATAAGGGCAATGATATAAATAACATACTGTCCGCTCGGCTCATACAAGAATACATTTCCCAATGACCCGGAATGTCACAAATAGTCAAAAGCTTTTAACAACTACTGTAGCTCTAAAAAAGTCTCGATAATACATAGGAACAACTCTAAACGATAGAACAGAAGGGGACTCAGAGGATTCTGCATACGCGATAGAAATACCTTGCGGTCTCCTAGAATCAGCAGCAACAACTATCCACGAGGCTGATAGCTTGTACCTGGATCTACACACGTTAACATCTGCAGGAAAGGGAATGAGTACACCACAATTGATACCCAGTAAGTGCCAAGCCTAACCCTAGTCAAGTAGTGACGAGGTTAGGTTAAGGCCCTACTGGAGTAAATATAAATAATTTAAAACAGTACAAAAGATAAGTAGATTTTTCAGTAACAGTTAAAGAAAATGTTCGAAAACTTAACAGTCAAGGGAGCCCTCGGCTCAAAACAATGTAAAAACAAGGTGGAATCTGTTGGGATATCGTCCCGTAGTTCCAGATGATCATGCAGTGCAGGGGGATCTCCCAGAATACGTCTGTAGTCCCAAAATAAATATGCAGTACATGGGGATTGCCTGGAATACGTCCGTAGTCCCAAAATAAATATGCAGTACAGGAGGATCTCCCGGAATACGTCTATAGCCCCAACATAAATATGCAGTACATGGGGATCTCCCGGAATACGTCTGTAGTCCCAAAAATAAATATGCAGTACAGGGGGATCTCCCGGAATACGTCCGTAGTCCCAATTTAAATATGCCATGCATGATGAATGACAAACATAATATTGAATTTACACAATTTATACTAATCACAGATAAGGAAAATATGTGCTTAACTAAGAATAGAACACAGAAGATCATATAGGCAATTAAACATGTAATCATGCTTTCCTAATCTAAGCTAAACAATTTATCACATTAGAGCAAGTTTATAGAAGAGAAACAATTTATGTTTTAGGAACGGAAAAATGAGAGTTTAGCAATAACGGCCCGTGTACGTACTCGTCACCTCACGTACACGGTGTCCACACAACAATTAGTATCAAATGGAAGTCCCCAACACAAGGTTAGGAAAGCCACTTACCTCAACCGCTCAAATCAACCTGAAACCACGCTCTTACCATGAGTACCCAACTTCGAATGGCCCGAATCGATTCAAATAAATTGCATAATGTAAATATAGCTATAAGAAACTAGTTCAACTAATAAATTCGAAGTTAAGACGCGAAATTAGGAAAATCACCCAAAAAGTACCTTGGACCCATGCCTCGAAATCGGGTAAAATTTACAAATTATGAACACCCGGTCACTCACGATAACACTCGAACAAAAATTATCAAAATCCGACGTCAAAATCTCACTCAGATATCGGATTTTCAATTGGGGAACTTTTTCCCCCATTTCCAAACTTTTACTCTCAAATTCCTTGATTATATTGAAGAACTTACTATAGATTGATGAAATACAAGTGAAATAGGTTAAGAATCATTACCTACTGATCTCCTATTCAAAATCCTCACAAAATCGCCAATTCCCGAGTTCCAAATCGATTTTAGAAGTTATGAACTCAAACCCTCGATTTTTTATATTTCTGACCAGCGATTTCCGCTTATGCGAGGGGACCACCGCACCTGAGGTCCCGCTCCTGCGGCTGGGGATCCGCACCTATAGAAAAATCATTAATCCCCCAGGATCTGCACCTGCGCTCCCTTCTCCGCAGATGCGGTTCTGCTTCTGCGGTTCTTGAGCCGCATCTGCGGCCATTGGTCCTCACACCCCAGACCGCACCTGCGACCTCTCTTTTGCTTCTGCAAGGCCACACCTGTGGTCCAACATCCACAGGTACAAAAACACCAGAACAGCCCCCAACAGATTTTGCCTAAGTCCCATTTCTTCCCGTTGAGCATTCAAAACACACCCGAGGCCCCCGGGACCTCAACCAAAACTATCAACCAGTCCTATAACCCCATTAGAACTTTGTCAAGCCTTAAAACCACATCACATAGCACCAAAAACAAGAATTAAACATGAATTCAAGCCTAAGAACTTAGCACTTTTCCAAAATCTACAAACAATGCTGAAACACATCAAAACTAGTCCGAATGACCTCAAATTTGACACACAGGTCACAAATGACACTACGAACCTACAGCCACTCCCGGAATCCCATTCCGATCCCGATATCAAAATTTCACCTATCAGCTGAAATCGCCGAAAATCTAACTTTCGCCAATTCAAGCCTATATCTACTACAAACCTCGAAAACACATTTCGGTCGCGCTCCTAAACCCAAAATCACTCAACGGAACTAACGGAGTTGATGGAATTCCATTCCAGATCTGTCTTCATACATTTCTGAGTACGGTTTAATTTCTAAGGCTTAAACTCATAATTAGGGACTAAGTGTCCCAAAACTCTCCGAATTTCATGCCTAATCACTCCGGCAAGTCACAATAGCAGAAACAAATGTGGGGAAAGCAGTTATTAGGGGATCAGGACTCTAACTCACAAAACTACCGGCCGAGTCATTATAGATCCTCTTTTAAATGCAAGAAAGTGGTAGGCACCACCTGAATGATGGAACTGGTCCACATGGATCTCACTGGTCCAATGAGAACATTAAGAAGAGGTGGTAAAAGATATGTGATGGTGCTTGTTGATGATTACTCTAGGTTTACTTGGACATTATTTTTAACATCTAAAGATGAAGAATTTGATATGTTCACTTCTTTTATTAGAAAAACTCAAAAACAAATAGGTAATCAACTTGCATCAATTAGGTCTGATCATGGCACTGAATTTAAAAATGCTAAATTTGCTGAATTTTGTGATGAGCATGACATAGATCATAATTTTTCTGCTCCTAGAACTCCACAACAAAATGGAGTAGTTGAAAGAAAGAATAGGACACTTGAAGATATGTCTAGGACTATGCTTATTTATACTAAACTGCCTCATAGCTTCTTGGAAGAAATGTAAATACTGCATGCTACATCATAAATAGGTGCATGACTAGACCTCTTGTAGAGAACACTCCCTATGAGTTACTTAAAGGGAGAAAACCAAATATATCACATCTTAGGGCATTTGGATGCAAGTGCTTTATGCACAACGATGGTAAAGACTCCCTAGGCAAGTTTGATCCCAGAAGTGATGAGGGGGTATTCTTGGGATATTCTTCACATAGTAAAGCTTATAAGTTCTATAAAAAAAGAACTATGTGTGTTGAAGAAAGTGTTCATGTGGTTTTTTATGAAACTAACATTCTTTCTGAGAGACGGGAACATGATGATGAAGCAATTGGGCTGGTAAGAAACTTAAATAAACCACAGCCCAGACTGAAGCTACACTAGAAGAAGGAACAAGTGATGGAATAGGTTCATGAACCCAGAGCAACATGACAAGGGGAATAGACCAAAGAGGAAATGATCATCAGACCTCAATAGAACCTGTCCATGAACTTGTTCCACAACAACAAAACACCGAAGGAACATCAAGGAGAAACCAGTTGGTTGTGAAATCTTACAAGTATCAAAGTTCTCATCCCATTGAGAACATAATTACTGATCCAACCTCTGGAATCAAAATCAGATCTTCATTAAAGAACCTTTGTGCTTTTGATGCTTTCTTATCTCTTAATGAACCTAAAAATGTTGTTGAGGCTTTGCAGGATGCAGACTGGGTATATGCAATGCAAGATGAACTCAACCAATTTGAAAGGAGTCAAGTTTGGCATCTGGTACCAAAACCCCAGGATAGATTAGTAATTGGCACAAAATGGTTCTTCAAAAACAAACTTGATAAGGATGGAACAGTTACAAGGAACAAGGAAATATTGGTGGTTCAAGGATATAGTCAAGAGGAGGGCATAGACTATGATGAAACCTTTGCTCCAGTTGCAAGGTTGGAAGCAATAAGACTCCTCATAGACTTTGCTACTTACATGAAATTTACCCTTGACCAGATGGATGTCAAGAGTGCCTTCCTCAATGTCTACCTAAAGGAAGAAGTGTTTGTCAAGCAACCTCCGGGGTTTGAAAGCAAGGAGAGTCCTGATCATGTGTACAAACTTGAAAAAACACTTTATGGGCTCAAGCAGGCTCCAGGAGCATGGTATGAAAGATTATAAAAGTTTTTTCTTGAGCATGACTAAAAGAGAGGTAAAATTGACAATACTTTGTTCTTGAAAGAAAAAGGTAAGATCTCTTGGTAGTTCAAATATATGTTGATGATATAATCTTTGGAGCAACAACTGATAAGCTAAGTGAAGAATTTGCTAAACTAATGGGAAGTGAATTTGAAATGAGCATGATGGTTGAGCTTAATTCCTTTTTAGGCTTACAAATTAAACAAAATTCAAATGGAACTATGATCCATCAACAGAAGTATGTAAAAGAGTTGCTTACAAGGTTTAAAATGGAAGATTCCAAAGAAATTGACGCTCCTATTGTAACAACTACAAAGTTGGATATAGATTAACCTGGTTCATCTGTTGATCAGAAGTTGTATAGGGGAATGATTGGCTCATTGTTGTATCTCACTGCTAGTAGACCTGGCATTATTTTCAGTGTAGGCCTTTGTGCAAGATTTCAGGCAAATCCAAAGGAGTCTCACTTGACTGTTGTCAAGAGAATTTTGAGATATCTAAAAGACACCACTGATCTTTGTCTTTGGTATCCAAAAGATAGTAATTTCAATCTTGCGAGATATGTTGATGCTGATTATGCAGATTTTCTTGTGGATAGAAAGAGAACCTCAGGTATGGCACATTTTCTTGGCTCATGTCTTGTGTCTTGAGCCACCAAAAAGCAAAATTCAGTGGCCTTATCTACTGCTGAAGCTGAGTATGTTGTTGCTACTTCATGTTGTGCTCAATTGTTGTGGGTCAAACAAGAATTAGTGGACTTTGAAATTGATGTTGGTTGTATCCTCATCTTTTGTGATACACTAGTGCAATTAGTATGACCAAGAACTCGGTTTATCACAAGAGAACTAAGCACATACATGTTAGGAATCACTTTTTGAGGGATAACTATGAAAAGGGACTGATCACCGTGGAATTTTATGCTACTGACAAGCAAATAGCTTACATCTTCACAAAATTCATAAGTAGAGATCACTTTGAAAGGAACATGTTAGAGTGACGGATGATTAAGATCACCTAAAAGGACCAGTTCAGAATTCACAACGAAAAAAATAATAATTTGGTTAGAAAATTTGGAAATTGTGTATATAACTAGATTAATTTGTGCTCAGTCTCATACTTTAAATAATATACTCTTATTCGGTGTTTAAAATGACTCATTAATCTCTAACGATATTTTATCTATTTTGGAAAATTTAGACTTACACAAGAGAATTCTCAGTGAAGAACCTGGTTCATCAAGATAACATGGTATGTTTTCTACACTCTGCATAATTTGAAATAATAATATTTGGATCATGAGTAGAGTCCTACCTAAGTCCAAATTCTTTTTGAATTTATCCAATACAAGTGCATCAGTTCTGTTCAAAAGAGTCCTAACCAAATTAAACTGCCTAGATACTAAGAAAAGACTCCACCGTCTCTTCAAAACTAAATTCAGTTTGATTAGACTTCTAAAGTCTGAAAAGCCTGTCGTTACCCATTAATTACCCCATTTATATTGATCAACATCATTGCTACTTTCACTCAATTACTTTTTCAAACCGTCAAACTCTCTCCATCTTCTCTAATCTTCCAAACACATTATACTTCTCTTTTCTTCCTGAACTATGCACAGAAATAGCTAACCCTTCTGAAAAACCTTCTTCATTACCTAAGGAAGTCACACACACACCATCCACCATACCTTCAACCACACCTCATCCTAAGAGAAGAAGAGTTAAGATGGTTGCTCTCAAGAAAGTGGCTGGGAGTGAATTATCTAAGAAATTAGACGCGTAATTGAAAGCTAGCCAAGCCCAGAAACCCCACAACTCAGAAGAATCCTTCAAGTATGCTACTGAGGGGGAAGGAACTGGGTCTTCTGATACAGAACAGGTAACTTCTGGCCTAAATATTGCTACTGAAGTCATTTCTGGAGTCGCTGAGAATCTGGAGAATAGGTTTATTCTGGTTGGATCTATGGTTGATGTAGAATCTTTTGAGTCCAGAAGGGTTGGTGGTAAAAATAAAAAGAGAAAAGAAAAAGAGAGTGAGGGTGCTCAAAGTGAAGAAAGAGGAATGGGTAAAAGAGTAGTTGATTCTTCACCCACTCCTGATACAGGTGTAATGGCTGTTTGTGGAACAGAATCAGGTGAAATGGAGGAAAGTGTGAAGAAAACAAGGGGAAGTGGGTCTGGCAAAGCCGCTGAAGGGCTGGTTAAACTTGGGCAAAATGCAGATGAACCTGGTTCATCTGTAGAAGAAACCCTCGCAGTCCTATTGAAGAAAGTGACGGAGAGCTACAACCAAAATAAGAAGAGAACATTCAAGGATAAGACCCCTGGCACAGCTAGGGTAACAAGAAAAGGAAGGATTACCCTTCTGATACTGTTGAAATTCCTTCCACAGGAGGAAGAGCCACAAGAAGTCAGCTAAAGCAGAATGAGGTAGTTTTGCAAAAAGCCTTAGAAAAAAGAAAAAAATAAGCGGTTGCAAAAGGGAAGAAGATGGATGAGCCTGTTGAGGGTGTTGACATTGATGAGGTGGACCTGGTCCATCAAGATGAAGATGTGATTGAAGAAGTGGAGGTTCTGACTCCCAAATCCAAGAAAGCCAAGACTTCCATTAAGAAGTCTATTTCAGAGTCAAAGTCTGATGAACCATCCACCCCGGCAAAAGGACCAGGTCTGCTGTGAAATAAAAACAAGTAAAAATTGTTGAGGAAGAGGAATGGAGTGGAGAGGAGGAAGATGAATCAGACACTGAGAAGGACGAGATGGCCAAGTTTGGCAAGAGGACAATTTTGAAGGGTAGACTCCTCAGGGATTTGGAGGAGGAAGGAATGGTGCTGCTGTTGGAGAAATTGGAATTGTAAGGCTGGAAGGACATGGTCCTTCAGGTGGATGGCAGGTTGGCCAGGAGTGAAATTGTTGAGTTTATGGCAAATGCTGAAGTGAAGTATGGAAGGGCTACCATCTTGGTGAAAGGGGTGCAAATCTCTTTCAATGTGAAGGAGTTGGGTGAAATTCTAAGTGTACCTACTGAGGGGTACAATGACTACACAAAGCTTAAATGGCCAAGCCTTGAAAACATTCCTATTGCTCCGTCCATTACAAGAAAATTCAATGACAATGAAGAGGAGATTGAGTCCAAGGTAAAAGTGAGATGAAGCCACACCACAAAGTGTTGTTCGAATTTGTCAAAAAATGTGTTCTGCCAAGGCAGGAAAGGAGGCACATTTCAAACTTCATGGACTTGGTCCTGATGGAGTGCTTAGAAAGTGGTAGGTAGATTAGTTGGCCTAGATTTATAATCCAGCTTCTTGATAGGGTTATAAATGGCACAAAGACTCATGCCATTCCCTATGGCTTCATTCTCATAGTTGTGATTGTACATTTCAAGATACCTATGAAGAAGTGGGAGGTGGAAACAAGCAAAGATCATTTTGGGGAAAATACTCTGATTGCTAGCGACTATGAAGTCCATGACACTCCTAATGAACCTGGTTCATCCAAGAAGGTACCATTGAATAGAAAGGTCAGGGCCTTGGTGCAGGAAAGTGGGGCTAAGGATGCTGAGATTGAGAGGCTGAAGAAAAGGTTGGTTGAGGTGGAGACTGAGAGAGATGCTCTCAGAACTTAGTTGGCAAGAGAAAAGGAGAAGAATGATGGCATTCTTCAAGATATGCTGAAACTCCTCCAAGCCAAAAAACCAAGCACCTAGTTCTTACCAGCCTTAAGCTCCTAGCCTAGTGTAGATCAACCAGTGACACAGTTCAGGATTTTTTTTTTGTTTTTGCTTATGTTTGCAGTGTTTTTATTTCTTCTTATGCTTTGGGGTAGAATCTTATCAATCATCAATGAAATTCACTGTCTTTTTCTCTAACTGTTTGTGTATATTTCCTTGATGGTTAAAATTCTTAGCTTGATCTATGATGATTAATCCATGATTGCATTTAAAGTAGCCCCAGTGGCCATGAGTAAGTTTTAAAATTTGGTAATCTTACATATTTATGCAACTTTTCGATGATGCCAAAAGGGGAAAAAGGTAGTGCTTTACACTTTGAGCAGTGATGTTTACAACCCAATGTACCTGGTCCTTGATGATAAGTGATAAAAAGGAAAAATGTTTCTAACAGTGTGTTGATGTTGAGCTAAGTTGAAACAAGGCCTAAGCTTATGAAAAGAACAAAGTTTGTTATCATTAAAAAGGGGGAATTTGTTGGCCCAAGTGAAGGTTAGTTTTGAAGATTGACAAAGGAAGCTCAGGCATGTACCAGGTCCATCCCTTGTGTGCATAGACACGGGCAGATTCGAGAATGTGGGATGCACGTGAAGGAGATAAGCTTAACTTGGTATAATTGATATCTCCTGATCGAAAAGGTTGCATAATTGATAAGGAGAAGGACTCCTTACTCAAAGATAACACTATCCAAGATAAGGGAGGAGTTAGAAGTTGAGATCAACTAGAACTCTTCCACCAAGGAAGAGTAGTATTAGAACTCTAGTTATTTTCTATTATACTAACTCTATAAATCACAGGATGTTCTCACTTTACAGGCACGCACAAAAGCATAGGTTAAATGTGAGTTGAGAGCAGAATAGCAACGCATTTGCAAGTAATTCGTGTGTGTATCAAGTGTGCAAACCTGAAGCTACATGAACCAGATAGAAGAACCAGTTCCAAGTTTTTATCTTTTATTCTAGTTTAATTATAGTAGGTATTTTCATATTGTACCTTTCAGCTTTATCTAGAAGCAATTGTAATAGGTATTCAGAGTATTCAAGTTAGAGTTAACTTGAAGTTGTCGCAACAGTTAGAGGTTGTTTGCTACAAGGGATTAGGCTTAGTCCTAGGTTTACAAAAGTATTTTGTAAATGCAGTTTTTGGCTCATTGATTTAGTGGAGAGTTTGGAAAAATTCTACTGAGAAGTAGGTCGTGATTTTTTCACTTTTTGATCCGAGTGTTTTCCACGTAAAAACTTGTGTTTTTTACTTTTCGCATTTACTATTTCAGCAATAGTAGGTTAAGGAACACATAGAAGAACCAGGTCCTTCTATAATCAGTTTAGGCAAAAAATCGGGCACCACACAAATCACCCACCCCCTCTTGTGTGGTATTGAATTTAAAACACCAGAACTTCTTTCATTTTACCTTCTTCTTGCCTTTATAGTGATATCCTGTTTTATTATTTTATATTTTCTCTTCAATTCAATATCTAATGCAAATAGTTAGAATTAAATGCAATATTGTTATCTTTAATTGTCCGTATTATAAAGAAAAATAAACAAAATGCTAGACCTAACATCAATTAAGTACTTCAATATTACGTACAATTGATTTATCATCTAACAAGATTTGATCACATCAAAATGATTTATTTTCTGGACTGCACAAAGATTACACTATAGTGTAACGACCCGGCCGGTCGTTCCGAGAGTAATAGCCTTGTTTCTCCCGTTTTCACTTCATTATATGTGGTTCAACTTATTATGTTGTGTTAGATTATTTGGCTCAGGTCCGGAGCGATTTTTGGAGAGAAATGAGACACTTAGTCTCTTAACTTGGTTCAATAGTTTGAAAAGTCAATCCGAAGTTGACTTATTGGTAAACAACCTCAGAATATAGATTTTATGGTTCTGATATCTTCACTAGGTGATTTGGGACTTAGGAGTGTGTTCGGAATGTGGTTTTGATGTCCGGTGTAGAATTAGGCTTGAATTGGCGAAAGTTAATTTTTGGCGATTTCCGGTCGGCAGTGGAAAATAGGCTATCGGGGTCGAAATGGAATTCCGGAAGATGGAGCGCCTTTGTAATGTCATTTTGGACGTGTGTTCAAATTTTCAGGTCAATCGGAAGTGTTTTGGATGGTTTCGGCATCTTTGGCAAAATTTAGAAATTTCTAAGTTCATAGGCTTGAATCCGAGGTGAATTTAGTGTTTTGATGTTATTTTGGGTGTTCCGAGGGTGTGACTAAGTCCGGGTGATCACTTATGACCTGTTGGTATTTTTGGTTGGGGTCCCGAGGGGCTCGAGGTGATTTCGGATAGCCATAGGGGGATTTAAAGTTGGAAATTGCAGCTGAAGCTGCTGGTGCTGGTGTAACCGCACCTGCGGAAAAGGGAGCGCAGGTGCGAGCCCGAAAAAGCGGACACAAGACCGCATATGTGGATTTTGGTGGACAGGAGGGAGACTGCAGATGCGGAGCTGAGGCCGCACCTGCGGAGTCGCAGGTACGGAAATTTGATCACAAGTGCGGGATTGTGCACTTAAGTGAATTTTCGCAGGTGCGCATCTGGGACCGCAGTTGCGGGTACGTAGGTGCGAGTATTTGGCCGCAGGTGCGGAAATCCCGGGGAAGGAAGTATAAATAACTACCTTCGCGAATTTTTGGCACTTTCATCAATTTTGCATGCGGGCTGAGGCATTTTGGGAGCAAATTGAAGAGGGATTTAGAGGGTCTTCTGTGGAGGTAAGTTTCTTGGACTAAAAACTCGATTCTATGTTTATATTTGATGAATTAGGCTTGGAATTAGCGGAATTAATGGCATAAATTGGGGGTTTAGGGCTTGGGAAATTGAGGCTTATAATTAAGGAATTTAGGGGTAAATTATGGTCAGATTTTGATGCGTTTTATATGTATAGACTCAGAAAAGGATAAGGATTCTTGTGTTGTGATTTTTATAGAATTTCGAGACGTGGGCCCGAGGGTCGGGTTTGGCAAATTTCGAGAATTTTCGTTAAAATTGATAATTTTCGAGTGGGCTTTGTTCCTTTAGCGTATATTGATGATATTAATCTGGTTTTGGTTAGATTTGGAGCAATCGGGAGCCAATTCAAGAGGCAAGAGCATCGCGGATTAGTATTTAGGTTGGTTTGAGGTAAGTAATGACTGTAAATTTTGTCCTGAGGGTATGAAACCCCAGACTTCGTATTTTCTCACTATTTTCGGAGTGGCGCACATGTCGGATGACGAGTGTGTGGTGTGCACTGATTGTGGATTTGGACTTGGTCCTTCCCGTGGCAACTATTGAGTTGCGTGCTTACTTTTAAATCATAGGTTAAATCGTGTTTTAAGACTATTGTCATATTTGGGTTGTAAGCCATGTTTGGGGACTTGTGCTGACTTGTTTAGACCCCTTGGGGAATTTTACTGCTATTTCCTCACTGTGTTGAATTATGATTTACACTCAGTCATATTATGTTTAACTGATTTCGTAAATAAACCTTATTTACACTATTTTGAGATATAAAATGATGTTTTGGGTCAAGTACCCCATTTTACTGATAGCCCGAGTGGCTTTTTAAGAGTTGCTGACTGAGTGAGGCCGAGGGCCTGATTGTGAGAATATGATATGCCACGAGGTGGCTTGATATTAGCGCTTGGGCTGAAAAAGCCCCTCCGAAGTCTGTACACACCCCCAGTGAGTGCAGGTACCTACTGAGTGCGAGTGCGAAGTGACGACTTATTGGGAGGTATGAGTGACTGTTAGGTTTCCCGAGCGGCTGATTATGAGTGACTGTGAGGTATGCCCGAGGGGTTGATTCTGAGTGATGTTACGCCCGAGGGGCAGTTTCTGATACATGTTTTTCCCGAGGGGCTACTTATGATTTTACCACTTTCACTCTGAACTTATGAAATATGTTTTTGCCCGAGAGGATTTTTATGATTTTTATCATTTTTACACTAAACTTCTTGAAAGTTATGTTGAAAGTGTTGACAAATATATTTCCAAATGATTTTTACTGAAATTGGCTTTTAAGCGTGATGATTTAACGTATACACTGTTGGAAAGAAAGACTGTGTTTATTGTGAAATGATGATTTTTTCTTACTGCTCAGACCTGATTTATTTTCATTACTACTGAGTTGGCGTACTCACATTACTCCATGCACCTTGTGTGCAGATCCAGTTGCTAGGGCAAAGTGAGCTGTGTATCTGTACCAGAGACTTCTCGGAGATTTTGCGAGGTAGTTGCACGCGTCCGCAACTCTGCTCTCTCTCCTGCTTACTATTATAGAGTTTATTTTCTAGAGTTGTATATTTTTGTTAGATGCTCATGACCAGTGACTCCGGGATCTCAGGATTGTATGTAATATTCGGTGTAGCTTTATCTGTTTTAAAAATGTTTAAAAGAAACCTTTATGGGTTATCAGTTTAGTAATGATATAAATGGAAGATTATTTACGATTTGAGTGTGGATTTGGCTGGCCTAGTTCCACGATAGGCGCCATCACAACTGGTTTAGATTTGGGGTCGTGACAATTTGGTATCAGAGCGCTAGGTTACATAGGACTCATCGGTCATGAGCAGGTTTAGTAGAGTCTTGCGGATCGGTACGGAGACATGTGTACTTATCTTCGAGAGGCTGCATAACCCTTAGGAAAATCTCACATTCTTGAATTCTTGTCGTGCGAATCCATTTTATTCAGCCAAAAGCGTAACTCTTGAATTCCTTCCATGTATTCGAACGCCCACGTGAGCGCTTGGTATCAGCTGTGCATTGACGGCTTGTGACTTCCATGGATGAGATGTGATTTTAGCATGTTGATAATGGGCCAGTCTGGAGGACTTGAGGCCGGATTCACTCTGTGCCTTGAGTGCTAAGATTTCGATTGTGTGAGCCGTGCATTTGGGGACTTATATGTCCGTTGGTGTCCTTATTGACGGGACTTTGTGACTGGATGTCTACGTGGTGAGTGTGATTTGAGGGTGAGATGTGTTCATATTGTTTGATTGGCACAAAAAGGGGATGTGCTAGATATATAGCAAGAACTATTGAGTGTTTGACTTCTGTCTGGAGTTGGCACATGACCTCGAGTCGTGAGTATATGGGAAGACCTTTTATGTTGTTCAGTTGTGGAGTGAAGCGGATCCTTCTGTTGTGTTATGAGTTCTTGGTGATGTATATTGGGCTAGCCAATGCTCCAGTAGAGCCCATGTATTTGATTAACAGTGTATTCCAGCCGTATTATCACTCTTTTGTTATTGTATTCATTGATGGCACCCTGGCGTATACGCGTAGCCAAGGGTAGCATACTCAGTATTTGAGGACGGTATCATAGAGATTGATGGAGGAGAAGCTTTATGCAAAGTTCTCCAAGTGTGAATTTTTGGGCTCAATTCAGTAGCATTCTTGGGACACGTGATGTCCAGTGAGGGTATCCATGTGGTCAGACGAGTATGGGTAGAGCTTCCAGAAGTTCATGGTTTCTTTGACCACAACTCCAGTGTTATTTCTGCCATCAGCTTTAGGTTCTTATACCGCTTATTGTGATGTCTCGAGGGTAGGCATTGGCGTGTTTTAATGTAGGAGGGTAAAGCGATTGCGTAATAGTTATGA
Organism: Nicotiana knightiana; assembly: GCA_005239525.1. Lineage (NCBI taxonomy): Eukaryota > Viridiplantae > Streptophyta > Magnoliopsida > Solanales > Solanaceae > Nicotiana > Nicotiana knightiana. The sequence goes on along the minus strand of ML430467.1, from coordinate 14,043 downwards.
TCTTCGGAAGGGTATAGAGAGAGATAATTTTGAGGCTAAGCAGGTGGCGCTATTTCCCGCGGGGTGTCCCGAGGTTGTGTGATCCTTATGTTATTTTGTAGCAAGTTCTGTTTTACTAGTTATTGATATATGTTGCAATTTGAGTCTAGATCACTTGTGGGAGTTGGAACGGCTGTTGCAATGGTGAATGCGAGGTTAGAGATGATTGAGGATGTTAAATGGTTTGAGTTATATATGAGCTTATGAAGGATTTAGTTGAATCTCACAGTTGTATGGCGGCGGGGTTAGCGTATGGTCATTATGAGTTACTGTCTGTTTTGATCTATGGCTTTGAGCCAAGTGGGAGAGTCTGCTAATAATAAGTTGGTTGCAAGATTATGTGATGTGTTGGGTTCGGTTCGAGGTATACTGGTGAGTCAGTTATGACCTGCAGTGGTTGAGATCGAGAATGACTTGAATAAATGAAATTTTGGATAGGGGTTGTGTTATGCTTTATGGGTGCATAAGAATCATGGAATGCCTTGAGTTGTAATTGTAAGAGGTGTAGTGGGTGCAATGTATGGAGTTGCTTGTTGCTTCCAGTGTGTGGATTACTTCCTAGTATGTTGCTGTGCAAACGGGGTCAGGTCGTTATGTCTGCTTGATCGATGTAATCAAGATTTGTGTAGAGTGGATGACTCTCGAGAATGGACCTGACGGATTCAAGGTTAAATATAGAAATTGGGAATCTTCAAAGTGTGTTTTGGGCTAGAACTGAGCTTTATGTTGGAGGGTGCCAAGATATGTGGCATTTCTACATTATCATGGATTCTACATATCAGTATCAGGAAAGTGAAGGTAATGGCTTTAGAATCGTAGGAAGTTCTTCAGGGTAAGTACTTTGAATGTGGTACTTTTGGCGATATTTAAGAGAATATTCAGCGGCTTACGAGCCTTAGACGGTATGGTTTTATGCTTGGGTCTCGTGTGGTGAGTCTGGGTTATGAATTGCGGTATTATGGCAAGGAGAAGTACCAATTCGCAGGTAAGTCAGAAGGAACTTGGATAAATAGAACAACTTGGTAGTAGGTCGGATCGACATGGTAAGGGATACGATTAGTTCTTTGGGTGTTCATGAGGTAATGAGTTTTTACAGGTGTTTCTTAGCAATGCTCTTGGGTTTTGGTGACCTGCGTAGCTTGGTTGAGTTAGAAGGATTCAGTCATGACAGTTTGGTGTTGTACAAATGGGATTCGGATAGTTCCTGATGGTTTTTACCACGATTAGAGATGCATATCTTCTTCTGGCGTGAGGTACAGGTGATGTATAGTGATTTTGCTTCTAAATGGGACCAAATGGAAAGTTCTTGGCTAGTTGGGTGTGTAGTTGCTTGTGGCTCGGAAGGGACCATGAAGTTCTCATATTCATCATAGGATGACATAACGTATGCAGTATGTTGTGTAGAGTTGAGATTGGCATATGTGAGGTCACGGTTCAGTTCTGCAAGGAAGGTCAAAATTCTTAGACAGCATTGGCAGTTTCAGATGACTAGGTAGATGATATCACTGTTGGGTGGCTTGATGAGGGTATACATTTCTGAAGAGACGATGTGTGGAGTTTAGGGTGCTTCATTTGGTATTGCGACACTCTCTTGTTGGATCGACTGCTGATATTCAAGGTTGCTTGGTGGCACAGGAGAATTATAGGGGTATCCCTATATAGTAATTCGTGCGCTTTATGGACTTCGAGACTAAGAGTTCTCATAAGCAGATTATTTTGCAGTTATGGACTGCGAGGATGCGAGTAAAGCTATTCAGATGTTAGTATGTACCATGATTCAATCATTGTGAACTTTTCGGTGAGTTATCTATCTGTTGTGGGTGACCAGAGTTTATTTAAGGTTATTGGTAGGCCCAGCATGGGTGTGTGTTCCGCATCAGGTCGGAATTGTTGACCCCGAATTTCTATTGTTGAGGGATGTACGATTCGATTATCGTTGAGTTTATTCGTGTTCTGAAGTGATGTATGAGTTACTCTTCGGTGTTGCGAGGAGTTGTGATCGTGGTTATAGGCACTTATGGTGCAAATTTATTTGGGCTTTATAGCGGGATTTGAGTAAGGTAAGTAATAGAGTATTGCGGGATTGAGATGTATTGGTTATGTTCTTTCTGATTCGTGTGGCATGGTATCGTCCGATTCCCCCGTGGTTATGGAAATGCACTTTGAGCACTTGATGTCAAATTGCGTATGGTTATTGATTTTGAGCAAGGCGACTCGAAGTATTTCATGTGGACCAGCGTGTGGATGGGATCACGCATTGTAGCGGAGTTATGTAGAGGTATGATACTTGGTGTCAGATTCGTGTATTTTGATTTTTCGATGAGTGCCAGGCTCTTAGCATGGTGTTATGACGGTAATTGTTAATGGCGGGATGGTCCTCTTGTGTGAATCTTTTATATAATTTGATTACATTGGGATGTTGCTATTGAGTGCACGAGTTGCACAGGTTATGGCTTTGAATTGTATTAATGTCTTATGTCATTAGAGTGGTCGTGTTGGATGAGAAGAGTTCATTGGACCTAGGATGAATACTGTCAGAATTGTCTACAGCATAGTTGGAAGGATAAATATCGGGAGTCGGCTTAGAAATCTTCTATAATCCCTATTTGGGAAGGGGGAGCTTCATGTTTGGATGATCGGACGAATGGTTGCTATTTTTCTACGTGTTCCTTTCCTCATCGGCACCTTATGAAAGTGTTAAAGCCACGCTTTGCTTGATAAGAGGTTATTTATCGGTATTGGGTTGTTTTGAGCAGCTATTGTGATTAGGAGTTATCGCCATGAGTGTTGAGTCATGTTGTATATTATGTGATTGCATCTTGGGTTACGGGTATGGCTTGATACAGCGTGTTCAGACTTATTCAGTTTATAGTTGTGGAATTTTGATCTTTCAAAGTATTTTAGAAGTGGGAATTTGGTTCTAAGGTTTATGGGTCAGGTCGAATTGTGAATTTCATTTATGTGTGTTATCGGACCTATTTGGGATAAGGTGGCGTGAGGTCACCCCCGGGTATGTGCATGGTGAGGTTACGCAACAGTTTGATGATGTTGGAAAACAACTCTTGGCACGTTCGAGGACGAACATATGTTTAAGTGGGGGAGGATGTAATGAGCCGGCCGGTCGTTACGAGAGTAATATCTCCGTTTCCCCCGTTTCTTCTTCATTATATGTGGTTCAGCTTCATTATGGTTTGTTACATTAGTTGGCTTGGGTCCGGAGCGATTTTTGGAAAGAAATGAGACACTTAGTCTCTTAACTTGGTTCAATAGTTGGAAAAGTCAACCAGAAGTTGACTTATTGGTAAACGACCTCGAAATGTAGATTTTATGGTTCTAATAGCTTCGTTAGGTGATTTTGGACTTAAGAATGTGTTCGGAATGTGGTTTTTATGTCCGGTGTAGAATTAGGCTTGAATTGGCGAAAGCTAGTTTTTGGCGATTTCCGGTCGGCAATGGAAAATAGGCTATCGGGGTCGGAATGGAATTCCGAAAGGTGGAGCGGGTTCGTAAAGTCATTTTTGACGTGTGTGTAAATTTTCAGGTCAATCGGAAGTGTTTTGGATGGTTTCGGCATCTTTGCCAAAATTTGGAAATTTCTAAGTTCATAGGCTTGATGTTATTTTGGGTGTTCTGAGGGTGCGACTAAGTCCGGGTGATCACTTATGACTTGTTGGTATTTTTGGTTGGGGTCCCGAGAGGCTCGGGGTAATTTCAGATAGCCATTGGGGGATTTAAAGTTGGAAATTGCAGCTGAAGCTGCTGGTGCTGGTGTAACCGCACCTGCGGATAGGGGACCGCAGGTGCGAGCCCGCAGAAGCGGACACAAGACTGCAGATTCAGATTTTGGTGGACAGGAGGGAGACCGCAGATGTAGAGCTGGGGCAGCACCTGCGGAGTCGTAGGTGCGGAAATTTGATCGCAGGTATGGGATTTTGCACTTACGTGAATTTTCGCAGGTGCACACCTGGGACCGCAGATGCGAGTATTTGGCTGCAGGTGTGGAAATCCCTGGGCAGGAAGTATAAATAACTGCCTTCGCGAATTTTTGGCACTTACATCACTTTTGTATGCGGGCTGAGGCATTTTGGGAGAAAATTGAAGAGGGATTTCGAGAGTCTTCTGTGGAGGTAAGTTTCTTGGACTAAAATCTCGATTCTATGTTGATATTTGACGGATTAGGCTTGGAATTAGAGGAATTTAATGGCATAAATTGGGGGTTTAGGGTTTGGGAAATTGAGGTTTATAATTAAGGAATTTAGAGTTCAATTGTGGTCGGATTTTGATGCATTTATATGTATAGACTCGGGAAAGGATAAGGATTTTTGTGATGCAATTTTTTTAGAATTTCGAGATGTGGGCCCGAGGGTCGGGTTTGGCCAATTTCGGGAATTTTGGTTAAAATTGGTAATTTTCGAGTGGGCTTTGTTCCTTTAGCGTATATTGATGATATTAATCTGGTTTTGGTTAGATTCGGAGCAATCGGGAGCCTATTCGAGAGGCAAGATCATCGCGGATTAGTATTTGGGCCGGTTTGAGGTAAGTAATGATTGTAAATTTTGTCCTGAGGGTATGAAACCCCGGACTTCGTATTTTCTCACTATTTCCGGAGTGGCGCATATGCCGGATGACGAGCGTGTGGCATGCACTGATTGTGGATTTGGACTTGGTCCTTCCCGTGACAACTATTGAGTTGCATGCTTACTTCTAAATTATATGTTAAATCGTGTTTTAAGACTATTGTCATATTTGGGCTGTAAGCCATGTTTGGGGCCTTGTGCCGACTTGTTTAGACCCCTCGGGGGATTTTACTGGTATTTCCTCATTGTGTTGACTTAAAATTTACACTCAGTCATATTATGTTTAACTGATTCTGAAACTCAGCCTTATTTACACTATTTTGAGATATAAAATGATGTTTTGGGTCGAGTACCCCATTTTACTGATAGCCTGAATGGCCTGTTGAGAGTTGCTGAATGAGTGAGGTCGAGGGCCTGATTGTGAGGATAAGATATGCCAAGAGATGGCTTGATATTAGTGCTTGGGCTGAAAGAGCCCCTCCGGAGTCTGTACACACCCCCAGTGAGCGCAGGTACCTACTGAGTGCGAGTGCCGAGTGATGAGTGATTGGGAGGTATGAGTGACTGTGAGGTCTCCCGAAGGGCTGATTATGAGTGACTGTGAGGTATGCCCGAGGGGCTGATTCTGAGTGATGTTACACCCGAGGGGCAGTTTCTAATACATGTTTTTTTCAAGGGGCTACTTATGATTTTACCACTTTCACTCTGAACTTATGAAATATGTTTTTGCCTGAGAGGCTTTTTTGATTTTTATCATTTTTACACTAAACTTATTGAAAGTTATGTTGAAACTTTTGGCAAGTATATTTCCAAATTATTTTTACTGAAATCGGCTTTTAAGCGTGATGATTTAACGTATACACTGTTGGAAAGAAAGACTGTGCTTATTGTGAAATGATGATTTGACTTTATGTGTTTCTTACTGCTCTGACCTGATTTATTTTTATTATTACTGAGTTGGCGTACTCACACTACTCCCTGCACCTTGTGTGCAGATCCAGGTGCTAGGACAGAGTGAGTTGTGTATCTGTACCATAGACTTCTCGGAGATTTTTCGAGGAAGCTACACGCGTCCGCAACCCTGCTCTCTCTCCTGCTAACTATTATAGAGTTTATTTTCTAGAGTTGTATATTTTCTGTAGATGATCATGAACAATGACTCCGGGATCTCAGGATTGGATGTAATATTCGGTGTAGCTTTATCTGTTTTAAAAATGTTTAAAAGAAACCTTTATGAGTTATCAGTTTAGTAATGATATAAATGGAAGATTATTTACTATTTGAGTGTGATTTGGCTGGCCTAGTTCCATGATAGGCGCCATCACGGCTGGTTTAGATTTGGGGTCGTGACAGCTACCGACACCAGCATCAATAATGATAAAGTCAAAATTACAAGCTTTAAAGGAGTTTAGAGAGGCAGAACAAAAGAAGAGTAATTTAATAGATAATCGAAAAAAAGAACAAAAGAGTATGAAAGGGACATAATTACATACTAAAGTAACCAAATTAAATTCACTATATTTCCAAAACGTGAACCATAATATTTACCATAAGAAATCCATCTTGAAGATAGAAACCTAGAAGAAAAAAGACAAAGTAATCTACTGTTATGACACTTTGGTGTCTACGTTTATAAAGTATACTATGGTGAAGTATGATTGAAGGTTACGCATAGTTATTACTATAACCGTTGGAAACTCAATGAACCAAAAAAATAAAAGTTGGAATGTGAAAAGTTAAATCCACTCTCATTTACCAGAGTGAAAAATATTCTTTTAGATTCTAAATCCTCCCACATAATTACTGGTACGTGAAACAATTCTCTCTCACTCATGCAATTAAATGCAGCTAACTATATTCATGTAATTTAATAGAAGGGATTATTTTGGTTGAAGGGCACAATTGTCACTCAAGCTTTTATGGATAAATTTGTAATTTAACTTTGACTGAAAATGCTCCCAATTTTAATATAGTATGAATTCTTAAATGACATAAAGTCTTTAACTTCACATAGTAATATTTCCTTAGCAGTAATGATAGATGAAGCTGAAGAAAGGAAAACACCGATGCAAATGCAGAGGGGTGGGGAACAACAAAAGGTGGGTAATCAGAAGTCAATTGAGGCTGTGAAAGATGCTTTGAGGGTGATGGTAGAGTCTGCAGCTAAAGCATGCACCTTAATTTCACCTAGCCTTAAATCAATCGTTGTAGCAGCGAGTGAGGAAATGAAGACTCCAATTGGAACCTCCAATTTGAAGACACTGGACCAGGAGAGCTCAAGCAATGGCCAATCTATGCAGAAACGCTTGAATCAACCTATGATGACAACCAATTTGAGTGAGAACAAAGGGGAAGCAATTACCCAGAAACAAAAATGGTTGCAGTGAGAGAAAATATTGAACACACAGAAGGCGCAGGAAGGACAGAAAGCATGGGTTAACTTGTTTACTGAAAGCAAACTAGCTGCGAAGGGAATGGAACTGACCTATATCCCACCGGTGATTGTTTATGGGGATATGATGGCCCTACTACAACAAGAGGAACTGAACAGGAATACTGCAAAATGGAAGCATGCTCTAATTATGTATGTTTTGGGAAGTTCGCCATCCATTGGAGCAATAGAGAGATTCATTGCTGGAAATTGGAGCTACATCACCAAACCTAAGGTATACTTCCACAACGAGGGATATGTTCTTGTTCTTTTTTCTAGATTTGAAGAGAGGGATGAAGTGTAATATTCAGGAGCACTCTAAATAATAAGCATAGAGCCGTCAAAATGGGCTTGGCCCATGAGGCCAGCCCAACCCATCCTGCTACTTTGGTGGGGTTGGGCTAGGAATTTTTAGCCCATTTAAAACTGAGGCTTAGAAGCCCGATCCAAGTCAGCGCGCTGGCCCTTGAGGCATGACCGAGGCTGGGCCTGGGCCGGCTCGTGGGACAAGAATTAATTAAATTCAAATTAATTAACTATTAAATATTTTTAAAAAGTAAAAACTAAAAAAACAATCAACTATAATCTCCATTCCCCAACCCTAGATTACTCATTTACCCTTCTATATCAACTAGAATTTAGAATTTTGACATGTATGTAATATGACAAAATTAGTTTTTCTTTTGCTTAATCAATAACGAACTCAAAAAGTTTTAGGTGGTCAATAATAATATTTTTTCAAAAGAAAATATTACTTTAAGCGATCATTGATCAGTTTGGATTACTTTAATATATTATTAATATTTAAACTTCTCTTCGGTATAAAAAAGATCAATTTTAAATACACAAAAAAAAATTGACCACTAGCAAATTTCAGAATTTTTAAAAATTTTATGGACTATAATGATGAAATCAGCAAATGATGTTAATCCTAAATTAAAAAACCTTAGTATATAAACTCATTGAAGCAATCTCTGAATATGAGAAAAATGAAAGAAATTAACTTTAAAAAAGAAGAGCTAGAGATATAGAGAATTTGCATTTCAATTACGAGATTCCTCGTCAAATATCAAGCTTGTTGTACGCTCTAAGCAAACGGAATTTGTTTATATGATTAATCGACTATGTCACGAAAAAATATTTAAGGATCAAAAGAAATTCCTTTTTTCTAAAACAATTTGAAGGGTCGGCTCGTCCTAGCATGTGGCCCTCTTAGGGTTGGGTTGGGCTGACCATATTAAGGCCCATTCATACGAAAGTCCAATCCATCCAAGCCCACCAAATTTAAAAGCCCACGAGACCTGGGATGGGCTGGGTCAACCCGTTTTTACAGCTCTAAATAAGCATGTGATATCAAAAGTTTGGGATCCTGATTTTGACTACAAAAAAAGATGTGCTCAGAATGATACCATTATGGATCGAATTGCCTAATCTTCCACTACATTATTGGAGTTTGGAGTCACTTAGGAGTCTCTTGGGGAAACATGTATATGCTGATGACTGTACTTCTAGGGTGGACCAGATCACATATGCTCGCATGCTAATAGAAATGGATATTACCCAGGAGCTACCAAATACAGTCAAACTCAGGGACCCTCAGGGGAAGATCTTTACACAGGAGATCATATATGATTGGAAGCCTAACTTTTGTCAAACATGTCTTCAAATTGGTCATAATTGTCAAGCACAGATTAATCAAGCAATCTCAATGCCAAAAATGAAGCCAGTTGTACAGAAAGCAATTTGGCAAAAGAAAGAATTAACGACCAGCAACCACGCCACAGAAGCAATGCCAGAACAAATCACTGAAATCCAAAAGTAGGTGGAGGCAAACGAAGGATAAGAACAGAGGGATGGGTGGCAGTAAGTGAGAGGTAAATCAGCTTCAAAGAACTCTCAAGGGGGCAAAAAGGATGTGAATCAATGCCTTAAATGGGTTCAACATTTTGGTTGAATGTCTTGATAGGCAAATAAATGAACAATTGACAACATCGCATGAAAAAGGGCATAGTAGTCAGGGAGGAAGAGAGGATAGGCCACCAAATACAAATATAACTCAATGAAGCTAGTAGTATGTAATGTTAGGGGTAGAAATAAAGCCTATAAGCAGGTAGAGTTGAAGAAGTTTATGACTCAGAATAATGTAGGATTGATAACTATACTAGAACATAGAGTACATGCCCAATATGCTACTCAAATAGTAAGGAAAATTGCAAGTGGTTGGCAGTGGAGTACTAATTGCAGTACAAATAGCAAAAGGAGAATATGATTGTGGTGGGATGACAACAAGGTCGATGTCAACATAGATAGTATACACCCACAGCTCGCGCACTGCTCTATCAATGTTTCTAGTCAAAATATGAGCTTTAATATGACTGAATTATATGGGTTGCACACCATAGTTGATAGACGAGCAATGTGGAATGAATTAAATGCAATTGACACATACCAACAAGAGCCCTGGCTAGTTATTGGGGACTTCAACTCAATCAAGGGTAGTGAAGATAGAATCCTAGGCAATCCTGTGCATGAAGCTGAGGTAGAAGACTTTAACAACTTTATGATGAGCAACAATATGAAAGAATTAAGAACAATGGGCAGAAGGTACACCTGGATCAACATCCACATTCACAACAAAATTGATTGGGCCATTGTTAATAGTGAATGGTTAATCAAGCGGGCACACTTAGAAGCAGTAGCCATGGACCCTTTATTCTCTGATCATATATCATTGGCTATTGAAATTGAGCGACCTACCGAAAGAAGTACAAGACCCTTCAGATTTTTCAATCACTTAGCTCAACACCAAGATTTCCTAGACCTAGTTGCACAATGTTGGAATACATCAAATAACAAGATAGAAAAGCAAGGTATATGGTTAAAACTCCAATAGGTCAAGCAAGAAATGAAAGATCTTAATGCCAAAGAAGTTCCCAAAATTGATGAAAAGGTAAATCAAGTTAGGCAACAACTAATGGACCTTCAAACAGAAATGAGAGATCATATGCATCACCACTCTCTTTTAACAAGAAAGGAGGTTGAAACTGCAACTAGAGAAGTGGGTACTAGTAGAGGAGAGCATCCTCAAGCAGAAGTCTAGAGTCCAATGGCTCAAACTTTGTGATGCCAACAATGCTTACTTGTTTGCAAGCATGAAGAACAGAATAATACAGAACTAGATAAGGAGATTAGAAACTGCCGAGGGGCACACTATTACAAATCACAAAGACATTAAGGCAGAAGTCACTCAGTTTTACCACAGGTTACTTGGATCATCAGCCACGAAGCTCTCTGTGGTTCAGCAAGATGTTATAGAGGAAGGATGGAAATTAATGAGGGCCCAACAACTACAGTTAATAGGCCCCGTTAGCAAAGAGAAAATCAGTAATGCATTAAAAGAAATTGATGACCAAAAAGCCCCTAGATTTGATGGACTCAACTCTCTTTTCTTCAAAAAGAGTTGGTGCATAGTCAGGGAGGAAATCACATGTATAGTCCAGAAATTCTTTGATACAACAACAATGTTTGAGCCAATCAACTATACATCAGTGACTTTGATTCCAAAAGTCAAGAACCCACAACAGGTAAAGGAATTTATACCCATCTCGTGTTGCACAGTGCTGTAAAAATTGATATCAAAAGTCATCACGGAAAGGATGCAACATGTTATTAATGACTTAATTGATGGCAGCCAAGTAGCATTTGTACCAGGAAGGGACATAACTGACAACATTATACTCAACCACAAACTTGTTAAAGGCTATGGCATGAAAGGGATGTCACCTAGATGCATGCAAAAAGTCGATATACAAAAAGCATATGATTCTATTGAGTGGATCTTGAATGAACAAGGTGCTACAAGGAATGCAGTTTCCAGCAAAGTTCATCAAATGGATCATGGTCTGCCTGCAAACATTGTCATACTCAATTATAATCAATGGGAAACCTACGAAACCATTTGCAACTAGGAAAGGATTGATACAAGGGGACCCTATGTCACCTTTCCTATTTGTACTAGCTATGGAATACTTCAGCAGAATGCTTAAAAGAATGGCCAAAATCCAGAATTCAAATATCACCTCAAGTGTGCCAAAATGAATATTATCCAACTGGGATTTACCGACGACCTACTGCTATTTTGTAAAGGGGATATGCAATCTATCCAGATATTATTCCTATGATTTCAACACATGTCAAAAGCTTTAGGACTCATTGCAAATCCTATCAAGAGTTCTATCTACTTCTGTGGGGTTAAACCTATTCTAAAGCAACAAATACTCAACTTGCTGGGATTTTCACATGGAGAATTGCCAGTTAGATATCTTGGTGTTCCCCTGAGTTCTAAAAGGATGTCCAGCACTCAATGCCAACCATTTCTAGAAAAAATACTAGGAAGAATAACCAGTTGGACTTCTAAACTTCTATCTTATGCAGGGAGAGTGCTATTAATCAAAAGTGTCCTTTTCTCAGTCCAAACATTCTGGTCGTAGGTGTTCATGCTCCCCAAGAAGATCATAAAACTGATCACCTCGACTTGCAGAAAATTCTTATGGACCGGAGATAAGGAAGGATCAAACAAGGCACTGCTAGCATGGAATATTCTGTGCCAACCTCAATCTGTAGGTGGCGTGAACTTTACTGAAATGGAGGTGCGGAACAAAGATGCTATGCTTAAACAGTTTTGGAATCTATGCAAAAAGAAGGACAAACTATGGGTCTTATGGGTTCATGCCTACTGTTGGAAGGAAGGACCAATCTGGGCGGCAAAATATAATCAAGCATCATGATGTGTCTAAAAGATCATCAAGGCAAGCAAGTACTTGGAGCAAACTGGCATCACCTTGACTGAATTCCTGGGAATAGGAAAGTTTTCCATCCGAAAAATGTACAGGAAGCTCAGGAGGGTTTATGACAAGGTACCCTCGAAGAGAATGATATGCAACAACATGGCTGCCCCCAAATGGATTTTCATCCTTCGGCTGGCTGCACATGAGAGACTATCTACACGGGACCGGCTAACTCGTTGGGGCATATTGGTGAACCAAATATGTCTACTATGAAACCAACAAGATGAGATCATTTCACATCTATTCTTTGAATGTGAAGTAACCTCTGAAATATGGGGTAAAATGTTGGAATGGCAAGGAATCCAAAGATAAGCACTGAGTTGGAAAGATGAACTAGCATGGGTTGTAATGCACTATAATGGAAAGAATCCTAAGTCGAAAATCTACATAATGGTGTTGGCCGAAACTGTATATCATGTTTGGATTGAGGGGATCAAAGGGTATTTAGGCAAACACAAATAAGTACAATAAAAATCACAAAGATAGTTCAGAAAGTCTTTTATAGAGCAAGCAAGAAGCTATGGCGAGGATGCTACAACACCTTAATTTTTATCCTTGAGTATGTAGGTGGGAATTGTAAGGGGGAATGGATGATGTATAGAAAAATGGAATTGGTGTTCATTTTCCTCTATTGAGCAGTTTTTTTCTTTTTTGTTGAGTTGTACATATTTCACTTGGTAATAAAGTCTTTATTTACTAAAAAAATAAAAATTATTATTATATTAGAAAAAAGGTAATTTAAATAAATGAGATGTTAGACATGTATTTGCAATATGTTATAGTTGATATTGTTGTGAAAAATGTATTTACTAATATGAAAATTTAAGTAGTATAATTCAAAGTTCCAAAATATTTTTACAGTTAAAGAGTAGATAACTTTCTTTCTTTTTTACAAATTTTTTGTACTTTTTTATTTTTTCTACAAACATTAATATTGTCTTATTTGAAATAAAATTATAAAATCGATTATTAAAAATTATGGGGACTAAATCAATGCTTTACTAATCTCTAACTAGAGTCACTTGTTCACTCTTGACATTTTCAATCACTCATATTTTTAGTCTCAATTAAGATAAGACAACAATGACAAGAACATTAAGGGCAGTAAGTGTGTCAGTCAGTTACCAAATGTGAATGAATCTAGTTGAACAGTATGTTCATGGTGGGGCAGTAGTTTGTAAATAATTGTTGATCTCAACAGAACTGGTGGCCTAACACCAAAATATATTAAAAATCATGAAACTTCTTTTATAAAATTCATATAATATTGAGACACAAAAAAAACATATATGACTTTGATTTAGTGGTGAGAGCAAAACTCTCGGGGATTTATTAGTTAAAAAAGATAAGACACAAAGGAACTCGCTTTCTGGTGTGTGGATCAATCAACGTGACAAAGAAAAATAGTTAATTTAGAAAATTTGTGTTGAAACTAGAAAGTAAAATCGTGAGAAACATGAAAAAGACAATATATAAAGGAACAAAAATAGAATTGATGAGAAGGTAAATATATTGTTTAATTTAATGAGAAAAAAATGTATCCTATTAACTCAATCAATCCTATGCCTACCAAATTTTAAAAGTTATTAAAATTTAAAATATTTTATTGAAAATTATATAAATATAAATTATGGAGTATATATTATATTATAATATAGTAGTGCTTCATATTTTTTAGGCCTTATATTTGGGGGCCTGATCACGCCCAACTATGCCTTATAAAAGGACTAAGCGGTCACTGCAAATATAACCTGGTTTAAGTTCAGATTCGAATCCCACAGGGAACTAACCTATTCACTACAACTATTAATAATTCTAAAGACAAGCTTAGTTAACTTCCGGGTGCAAGATTTCTTTGTGAATGAACAGTGAAATTTATTTAGCTAATTTAAAATGACAATAAAATTAACAATAATCAGGACTAAAGTTGAATTCAAAGATAAAAGGATCTAGGACTAATGACTTCCCCAATTGCCGGATTAATTCTTAACTCTTTCGCTATAATCTCGTCGTAATACTCTATGAGGATTATGAGTTCCGCACTACCGTAATTATCTCTCGATCAATGACGATAATTTATTAGAAGCATTTGTTGGTTGATTTCCCAATGCACACGCAAGTGTACGTGGTCGACAAGTAATATAGGATT